>JAJIBD010009216.1:0-71057 GCA_021461705.1 Cryptotis parvus
TCCTGGTTTGGGAGAGTTAATAGTTTAAGATCAAGTAGTTAAATAACAACCTCTGGTGAGAAGTCTATTCCTGCATTTCAGATGATGCCAACTATCTTACTGTGACCCCATCTAGGTTGGAGGAAGTGGGGGGAGAGAGAGAGTGAGAGAGAGAGAGAGGAGGAGAGAGAGAGGGAGAGACAGACAGAGAAAATCTCTCTCTTATCTGTTAGAAATTATAAAACAAGGAAAGCTAAGAATGATTAAAACAGAGAAATCAGAACAAGGTGATCGTAGTTTCAGCAGATTCAACTCTAGATTTTGGCTTAAAAACAAAACCATTATTATATCTGAAGAGTGAATTTGTCAGATGATAATCATGAGCATATTGAGAATTACATTACTCCCTTGTTTCTGCAAAGATTATTAAAGAACAAGGAGTATTTTGAAGATGTCGTCAGAGAAAGTTAAAAAAATACCTAGCAATCCCACCCCTCTAGGTAGAAAATAAAAGTTAAAGGATCCAGGTGGATTTTTAGCTAACAGAGGGACAATATCAGAAGAAGTTCTGATGTTGCAAAAAGAAAAATGTAAAAAGTTCTTATTTATTTACTATGATGCTGCTATGTTATTTTATGGTTATTCATCTTTTCCTTTGTGTTCAAGATCTTATAGAACATGCCAAATCCAGTGTCCAAAATGGCTTAAAACTTTAAATCAAAATTTTCTTGTAAGGAGATTGTCTCTTTAAAGAAACAATAATTAGATGAAGGTGTAATTATGCAACTTACAGTTTTTATATAGATATTGAAAATAGGTAGTATAACTGTACTTCTAAATTATGGTTACTTGTTGTTTTTCCTTTTCCCAGAGAACGTTTCAATGAAGTAAGATCAGGAACTAATGTGGAGCTAAAGATATTTCACAGTAGAGAAAGCAAAGTCTTTACTTACAAAAGATAGGAGCATTTTCCAAATATATGAAATAGGATGAAAGAATAGATGGGGGGGAGAGTGTGGGTGTAAATTAGAAGCAGCAAATTCTGCTTGATTTACAGATGAAAATGACAAGTGCAAGAATAGTGAGTTCAGTTTCCATATTTATATGCTCATGTAGGTTCAGTTCTAGAAGTAAAGAAATTGGAAACATATGTTCTTGCATTACATTTTAGTTTATGACTCTGTCCCCATAAAATCTCATGTATCTTAAATTATGGTGTTTTAATACAAGGGGATATTCTTCTTGTATAAAATCCTGAAAAGCCTAGGATTATGAAAGCAAAACCTAGTTGTTTTTATTTGATGAAATAGTGATGAGGACCGGTGATTTGAAAATATGAAAGCAGATGTATTCAGAACTAAATTTTATTTTCATAACTTTAGAACAAAGAATATTTTTATTGTTGTCTATGCTCAGAGACTACCTTAACAGAATACAGGTTCCAGAAACAGAATACTGATTTCCAGGTACACTTAAAATCGAATCCCAGAAGAGATGTATATCTATATATATATATATATATTATAACCCCCAAATGTATGTATATGACAAGAAACTGTGCAAAGAGATGTGTGAGAGAGAAGGAGAGAGAAAATAAGAAACAAGATGAAGAAGAAGGAGGAGAAGGAGGAGGAGCAAGAGGAGGAGGGAAGAGGAAAAAGGAGGAGGGAGAAAGAAGAAAAAAGAGGAAAGAAAGAGAGAGAGAAAGAAAAGAGAGAGAAAGAAAGAGAGAAAGAAAGAAAGAAAGAAAGAAAGAAAGAAAGAAAGAAAGAAAGAAAGAAAGAAAGAAAGAAAGAAAGAAAGAAAGAAAGAAAGAAAGAAAGAAAGAAAGAAAGAAAGAAAGAAAGAAAGAAAGAAAGAAAGAAAGAAAGAAAGAAAAGAAAGAAAAGTACCTGCTATAGAGGCAGGCTGGGGGAGGGGAGGGAATCTGGGGGAAATGGTGGTGGGAAATGTGCACTGTTGGAGGGATGGGTGCTGCGACATTTATGACTAAAACTTAACTTGTAAATGTCTATCTCAAAGTGTTATAATAAAAATACTCCAAGCCTCAATCCCTTGATTGCATTAGCTAATTTCATACATTTATTAACCTGTCTGGAATGCAAATGTAGACCAAGTGGTAATGCCTCTCTGCATAGCTTTTTTTTCCCACATGAAACATAGGTCACCCTATTGGTAAAAATTATGTCTGGTTAGTGATTACAAAGTTAAGTGCTGCTGTAGACCATAGCACTCTCAGGCACATTCATTCCCCTTAGGATCTGTGGACAGACAAGAGGTCAAGGGGTTGAAAAGGTCAAGTGCTTGTCAACAGAATTCACTGTTTACATTCCTTCAAAGCCTGTCACTAGACACTGTTCCCAAACAGAAGAAATAATGACCATATGAGGTTGGCCTGAACTCTTAATGGTTTACCAGCTATAGGGCACAAGCAAAGCTACACACTTGACTCTAAAGGTATCATTCAAGTTGAACTTGAATTCCCATGGCCCTAAGGTACTTTCTTAGGGCATAAGTTACTGGAATTTGAGAGTTGCAGACTATTGGGTTTTGGAAATAGATGGCTATTATAATGAAGTGTATGCTCTGCAGACACAGATATACTATGGCTCAAATAATGAGTGTTGTACCTTAGTTTGCAAAAAACTGGGAAAATAGCCAGCAGGATGTTGCTGAGTGAAGACTGATGGTTTCACAGTTAAGTAGATCTAAATTCTAGTCTTCCTCCCCACACTTTCAAGTTATGATACATGGAGCAATAAACTTTATATATTTGAAGCTTAAAACTTTCCCTCTTAAGGGTTTTAACATCCCTATTTTACCTTACCACCTATAGAGCAGGAATTGCTGGTGGTGGAGATGGAGTGATGGAGTGTTGAGGAGAGACAGAGAGGAGGGGTGTGTGTGTATGTGTGTGTTTGTGTGTGAGAGAGAGAGAGACTAATAGAAACAGAGAGACAGAGATGATTTTTTAACTCAAACTTAAATCTGCTTTAAAACCTTAAAATTTTGTTTAAATCAGAGGATATAATATAAATTCTTTGACTAGGCAAAGTTGATCAGTGGAAAGTATTTTATAAAGAATGAAATGAATATATAAGTTAGTAAAATGACTATATAGAGCTAGTCTTGTTGAAGGCAGAATTTTCTAATATTTGTTATGTGCTCAATATACATTCATATATATTCATCTCAGTTATTCCTCACAACAAACACACTAATCTAATTAAATTCATGTCTCTTATTTTATAGTACTTAAAACCTGATTTTTCTACTTTGAGTTTCATCAGTAAATGCTCGAGAAGACAGCCTTCTACTGAGAGTATACCACCTACACAGCAGAGCCTGGCAAGCTGCCAGTGTTTTATCTGATATGCCAAAAAACAGCAACAATTATGGACTTCATTCCCATGACCTGAAGGAATGGTTTGAGGCTCCTCCTGTTCCTGGAGCAAGCAGATGCCCCTGGGGTACACTTGCTTGCAACAAGACGTATGAAGGTATTACTGGTGCAAGCTCGTGCAAATCGAAGAACAACGGGAAGACAAGTAATACAAGGGTTTAGTTTATCAACTTTAAAAAAAAATTAATGTAAGTAGACATTTTATATAGTAGTTAGGTATCCAGATCTATTTCTGAAACTGTTCATAGAAAAATTTCATGAGATTTAATTATTATGTTAAAAGAGTATTTATGATTCATAGTAAAAATGCATAATTGAATGAAGACATGTAGATTTATTTAGTAAGGAAACTTCCAGGTATTTAAGAACGTGACTCTGTACATTATTGGTGCTAAGATAGAATTCTTTCATATGAATCCCTTTGGTTTGTTCACATATTAGCATCATATAGAACATATTTTAGGAAAATATGATATAAAATAAATAAATATTAGAGTTGCAAAGTCATTGGGATTTTTTTTCTTAGAGAAAATACTAAGACAAAGAGAGATGACAGTGGAGATTTGAGAAGTGAGCAAATAAAATTGAGAAATGAGAAGCAAGCAAACGCTTGTCTCATAAACTACCTACCTAGGTTCAGTTGCTACTACTGTGTATGTTCCTTAAACATGGCCAGACATGAATACTAACCACAGAACCAGGAATAAGTTTAGGAATCAGCCAAATACGGGGGAAAATTGAAAGCAAAGAAAGACAATGAGAGTTGTTTACCATATGAGGATTTGAACTGTAAGTCATACAGAACTTTCAGTGGTCTTTTCAGGAAAAATTTCTTTGTTTAGACACAGTTTAGAGCTCCTAACAAAATTCATGTGATACAGAAAGAACAACCTAAAAAGTTCATATAATAATTATGTACACGACAAATTTTTCACAAAACATTAAGTCTAGTTAAAGTGAGCTTGTACAAAACCTTAGGATATGATATATTTGAAAATAAGTTACAGCAAATTTGACCTAGAGAAAGTTGTCTATGATATATTAAGTGAAAAAGAAATGAAAGTGTTTTCTAGAATGAGTAAATTCATAACAATGCTGACATAATACACTTTTGTAAATGGATAAAATGGATCTGGATATATGCATACCTTCAGTGCTCTTGCTTTTGTTTTTGTGTCACAGACAGAGTTGTTCAGGATTTTGCAGTTACTTTGAGCTCTGTGCTCAAGGATCAGTCTGGTGGTGTTGGGGCTGGGGATCTTTTATTGAAGGAAATAAGAATCCTGGAGTTGACCATGTGTAAGGCAAGGACCTTATTCTCTAAACTTTCTCTCAGGCTCATCAATGCTTAATTCTAAAAGGATCAACTCATGAATTGGGGAAATGGAGAATATCCAGTTCTTTCTCTACTAGTATTAACATTATTAAAGAATCACATAGCAGATATATGAATCTTTCTGATATATGTACATACATATATATACATACATATATATTTATGTGTATATACATACATATTTTTATGTGTATATACATATATGTATGTATGCATGTATATACATACCTATATGAATGTATACACATAAATTTATATGAATGTATATATACATATGTATACATATATGCATGTGTATATATGTACATATATACATGTATGAATCTGATATACACTTAGATATATATGTATATATATGTATGTACATGTATTTATATATACATGTATACACATACATTTATGAATCATCTCTGTCCCTTCTGGGAGGCCCAGTGGACCTGCTCTGGGGCTGCCAGCTATAAGGTGTCCAGGATGGAAGGCGGGTTCTGTCCCTGGCCCGCATACCAATAGAGCCTCAGAAGAAGCCAGAGGAAAATCCTGCAACAGAATGGCAGTCATTTTCAATGTTTGGACTCCATAGCTCGTCAGAGCCCCGCCCAAGAGAGAAGCCAATTTCAACCCCAGTACTCAATGGACTTGAACACCTGTCCTGTTACAAATTACTCTATCCATGAGGAGGAGAGAAGGAATGAGATGAGAATGCTTCTCGTCTGCAGTACACTGGGTCCCCTTGGATAAATCCAGAGCCACAGCAGAGCCTGGCAATCTACCTGTGGTGTATTTGATATACCAAAAACAGTAAGAATAATTAACCTCATTCCCAATGAATGGAGATGTTACTGGCACCCACTCAAGCAAATCAATGAACAATGGGAAGACAAGTTATACAGGATTAGTAAAGTGATAGCAGATATGAATTACTTTTGTAACAACTTGATTATGTATGAATAATGTGTACTCTAAATATGAAAATAAGTGACATGTAACATGAAAATAGGTGGCATGTAGAATTTATTTTTTGTATGTATTCTACCTTAGCATGGAATGGAACATAAATTATTAGTGACTTTGGAAGATATAGGAAATAATTTAGGAATATATAATGCAGTCTATATAATTTTACAAGGCACCATCCATTGCTCACATATGTAGCTTATACCAGCTAAACTGCAACAGGAAAAAGTCATAAAATTGGCTTTTCTATGGAACGCAGTATCATCTTTGTCTTGCACTAAACTCTACTTTTTAGCATAGAATTACTTGCTTCTTTTGATCATATATAGATAAATATAAGAAACATCCTTTCTATTCTTTCACAAAACTCCTGAAAAGCTCCTTCTTTTGCAAAAGTGAATACTGATGATTCAAAACCATAAAACATAGCACTATTAAAATTATTGCTTAAACTTTGCTCCTATTACTCTTATTATTAAATACTTAAATTAAATACTTATTATAAATACTTAATTAAATATTACTTTTATTATTAAATATCTTTACAAAATATCTAAATTTTCTTATTACTGAATATGTAAAATATCTTTATTAGTTTGTTAACTCCCAGAACTTGCACACATCAAAGTTCATATTCAGTGTCCATTTAAGTGTTTAGATATGGATGAATTAGTTCATGGAGTTAGGGTAGTCCCTAAATAATACTAGATATCAGAGTAAGAGATTTGAGGACTACAAAATCTCAGTAAGAATAGATAAATCCAAACAATCCCTATAGAAAACAACTGAGATGCACACAAATTAAGTAGAGAGAAAGAAAATTTCTTCATACTAAGAAAATGATTCGAATCTTGAGAGAAATTTGGAGAAACTGCTTGATATTCCAACCTTGCTTAAACTAGCAAACACCGAGAATTGGTAAATAGCAGTGTATTTAAAATTTTATCAATTAAAAATAATTGAATGGAAATTGTTTTAAATTCACCCAAATCAATAAAAATAAGTAGTGGTATTATGAATTGTATTATTATAGAAAATATTTCCTTTTGAAGCAAGTTTATTCTCAGCTTATACTATTTCTATCTATTCTTTGAAGCTCTATTTGACTCATGTCCTGCAATGCAGCTTGGGCTGTGTGTCTGTGAAGACTATGTGTTAAATAAAGGACATTTATAATGGATAACACCCAAAAAATGACCTATGAAAATGAAAGCAATGTAGTTTCTTCTAATTTTGGGTTAAGTGAATCATTGCTTTTTATGGTTTCAGAGTTTTCCAGCTGGTGAGTAGCAGCACAATGTGTATTGCGGAGGTTGTAGGTATATTAGATATTGACCTCTTACAATGCTCTTGGCCCATTCTTTGCCCATAAGTAGACTAGCTCATTCATCCCAGTGATTTTCTTTTGTGCCAGGATATAAAAAAGCTAGAGAAACACTGATCTACTGTGTTAGATAAAAGAAATATTTACCTTTTCACTTTATGAACCAAATTTTTGATAAGTGCCTATTAGTGAAGATAATGTAATTGAAGGAAATAGTAGCAAAACAAAAGAAAATATAGTGTGAAAATATATTCACTAAAAAATTAATGTTATGATTGCTCTTAAACTAGAGACTTAACCTTTCTAATCCTTAGTTTCCTTGTCTATAAATTGGATAAAGTACCAACCTTTACAGTTGTTACAAATGTTGAATAAATTAATAGATCAAAAGTGCTTTGAAAACTGTACTTTTTAAAAGGCTATCAATGTAACTTTGAATATGTATTTAATTTAATATAAATACTTATAAATAATTTAGCTATTATAAAAATTATAAAATGTAAGTTCACTTCATTCAAGATTATATAAATTTAAAGATATGTTAGCTACAGATCTAACATATCTTTTAGATATCTATCATATCTAACATATCTTTTATTTGTTAGATAGCTAACATATCTTTTATTTCTGTTGGGACTACGAAGAATATTTTAATTCTATCTAAGTACAAAGTTGGTGTTGAAGTTCAAAGTCAACATTTGACTTTTCATTACATGAGCATATATTTTATGAATGATATGTAACTTTCAAAGACCTTATATACAACAATTTCTAGTACAGTGTTTAGAATGATGTTATAGATCATGATGAAGTAGCTAGTGTTTTAAGGATAAAAATATATTTTATTTGATTAAAATTTTATAGTTTCCACATTATCTATGTTATTTAGTGTAGCCTTTATAAAAATGAGTTTATAAGCTCCGCAGTTAGTATTGAGTTTGGGAAGTGGAAGTTTAATAATGTGTTTTGTACTAGTCATTGTAGATATTTGATATTTCCACAGGTTTCTAATTATACCTTTTTAGCAGGTAGATGGTGTATGCAAAATTCCCTATGGGAGTCTTTTTCTTCCATGCAAAAAAACAAAAAAAAGAACATTAAATATTAACTGAAATATACTTTCTTATGATTTCATCACACGTGTCAACAAACAGAAACCTAGTACTAGAAATGACAATATGCCTTTTTGTTTAACAGATTGATATAATTTAGACAAAACGTGAAGATCAAAGAAGCACCATAAAAGTGACAAGGAAAAAATAAATTTATAATTTACAATTACATCCAAATGTCAAAACTCTAGGACTTTATATTTTCCTTTAAATTATCTAAGAAGTAGAATAGCCTCAGGATTATTTTTCCTCCTGAATCTCTAAGTTAACTCCACAGCCTTTCCCCTTATCACCTCCTTCTCCATTGTTACAGTTTTATTTCTTGGATAGGGCTCAGAAGTTATCACCTTGACCTCCAGGATTTCAGTCTCAAAGAGGCTTTTATGAATCATTTATCTTTATATTGTCTGTGCAATATGATTTTTTTCATGTTTGTTTTACAGATGAGGAAAACAATATCCAGAAGTAACGTTTTATCAAGGACACCTGAAGTTAGTGAAACAAAGAAACAGGTTTAGAGCTTCAATGTGTGTCAGCTAATCTTATTTTTCAGTTTTAGCTTTTATAAAATAATGACTATTATTGAATTTAAGTGTCAGGAATCATGCTTAACCAAGTATTTTAGTTATTTCATTTTCTATTTTAATTAACATATGAATTTCAACTGATTAAATCACTTTCACAGTAGAGCTAGCAAAAACCTAGAGAATATCAGCCCATCAAACTTCAATGTACTGTTTCACTGATCAGACCCTGTTAACACTGATTTTTAATTTGCAAATTGGAAAAATGAAATTGGTAATAATTTTTAAGAGAGAATGCCCACAATTGTGATACTACTTTAAATATTAAGGTAGTCAATAATCCATACTAATCAGGCAGAATGAATGTCTCTATCAAGATTTAAAGAACCTTGATTCTCGTCTTGATTTTCATTTTCTCTGGGGCTCGGGTGAGTTCGGGCCATACCTGACTATGCTTAGGGTTTGTCTCTGACTCTGTACTTAGGGGTAGCAACTGACTCTATGTTCAGGAAATCCAACCTGAATAGCCAGCATGGAAATCAGATGTTTTCTGTATAATCTCTTGGCCCTTAAGCATTATTTATTTTTTATCTAGGTAATAATATGCATGACTGTAAATGGTTCAGTGATACAGATTTGCAATACTGTACAAAACTCTAAACCTCAATTTACCTGACTTTAATATATTATTTTAAGTATTGCTCTAAATGCAACAGTTATGTGTACCTAGGTTGAGAACTCAACATGATGAACAGCCTAAAACCTGAGCTGTGAGGAGGAAGAGAGCAGCATGAAATGCCTTCAAGAGCATGGAAGAAATAGTTAAAAGGACAAAGAACCTCCAACTCCAGGCACATCTATTTGACTCCACTGTTCTCCCTGCATTAACATATGCTTCAGAGCCCTGGACCGTATGAAAACAGGATGAGAATGCTATTCGGGTCTCCCAAAGAGAAATCGAAAGAGCTATGCTTAGAATATCACGCCTCACTCAAGTGAGAGAAGGAATCCAGAGTTCCAACCTCCATGGACAATCCAGAGTCAGGGACGCTGTCTCGTTTGCCAAGGCATCGAAAATCAGATGGGCTGGACATGTAATGTGATTTGGAGATGACCGCTGGACTAGAGCCATTACCGACTGGATGCCATGGGATGTCAAAAGATCACGTGGCAGCCCACCTACCAGATGGTCAGACTTCTTGGTCAAGACCCCGAATGAACGGTTTGAGGCTCTTCAAATCCTGAAGCAAGCAGATGCCATTGGGCTGCACTAGCACGTGATAGGGTCAAATGGAAATGTTACTGGTGCCCGCTTGAGCAAATCAATGAATAACGGGATGTCAACTTATCAAGTGATCAAGTGATTGCTCTGTAGGTTCCTTACTAAACTGGAAAAATTGGAAAAATTCAAGATGATTCTATGGAACCTTATTCTCGTGAGAGGAGAACTGCAAGAATTTTTTGAACATATGAGTTCTGGCAAAAAATGAATATTAGAGAGAGAGAGAGAGAGAGAGAGAGAGAGAGAAAAGAGGCAAGGACAGGAGCACCTTCCAGTTAACTCAAATATACCTGAACTGTTGCAACATATATAAATGTGAAGAACGTAACAGCTGTAAGAGGAAATTTATTTTGATCAATTTGTAACTTAAAATGTAACAGAATTTGAAAGAAATCAAGTATCTTTATTTTGATATTGTTTTTGACAGATTAATTATTTTTGTTTCTTGGTCTAGTTGAAACTGAAAGCCTTGTTGAATGAAGTATCAAATAAACTGTTATGAAGCATCCGATTTGCAATACTTAGAGCACTCCTGAGAGACCTAAAATTGTTTATTTGCCGTTTTTAAATGGAAGATTATGCAAAATGACAGAAAGGATATTTTTTACAACTTTAGCTATATTATGGTAGCTTTAAGTTGATATTCAGAAATTGGTATTTTAATGAGTTACATAATGTTTCCCCTTATTATTTATGACACAGATGTGTTACTGTAAACTATGTTTCTAGGAACCTAAAATGCCTAAACACTAAACATCCTAAAATACCCATGAGTAATACAGGCAGGTTGAATCATGTGGCATAAAAATCAAAGTATGTGCATATAAAACGCTGAAAAATTAAAACTAGTATCTCAGCCAAAGTGAATGGGGTACACAACTATTTCTGTTTCATAGGAGTAGTTCTATTTAACATATTTAACATATTTAACATATCTATTTAGCATATTTCAAACATATTTCCTGCTAGTTGTACTACTTAATTTTAAAACAGGGGAGAGGGAAATATAGTTAGAGAACAAAGCTGCTGGCAAAATGAAAAATTATATTTATTAGAGCAGCACCTACCTCCTATTGTTGCATTGTGATTAATTTTTTTAGTGAGTTAGTATGATAAATCCTGATTTTCAAATATTTATAGTGTGGGTGCCATATAAGTAGGGCTATATATAAGTGGGGCGAATAGAGATTCTTCAAATTTTAGTTATTTATGTTTCACCTGCTTTGCACGTGAACAACCTGGGATCCACCCCTGGCATCCCATATGGTTCCCAGAGCACTGCCAGGATTAATTCCTGAGTGCAGAGCCAGGAGTAACCCCTGAGCATTGCTGGGTGTGACCCCCCAAAATAAAACCCACACCAAGAAATAGACCAGGCAAGGTAGCCAGAGTTAAGATGCCCTTTCATTGATGGTAGGCTGGCTAAGCTGGCTCTGTTCCTATCAACCTTATGTTCTTTTATCTCCGACCACCTCTTAGGGCTGGGAGGGGTAGAGAGATAATATAGGAGGTAAGTCATGAGGCCTTGCAGGAGACTGACCCAGGTTCAGTCCCCAACACCTGATAATGATTTCCTGAGCACAGGGCCAGGATGAGCCACTGAGTACCACTGGATATGCTCCTAAAACCCGATAGCACAGCGGGTAGGGCATTTGCCTTGCAGGCGGCCGACCCAGGTTTGATCCCTGGCATCCCATATGGTCCCGAGTACTGCCAGGAAGAATTCCTGAGTGCAGAGCCAGGATAACCCCTGAGCATAGCCGGATGTGACCCCCCCCCAAAGAAAAGAAAGAAAAAATTAAATGAATGAATAAGAAAAAAGAAAAGTCAATGAATGAAGTCAGGACCAAAGGAATGGCTCAAAAGGTTGAGGGCATGATGTGCGCTTGGGGGCCTGAGGTTTGAGCCTCAACTCGCATGGTCTCTGCGGCACTGCCAGGAGCTCAGCACCACGCATGTGGTCCCAAACCAGGAAGAAAAAACCTTTAAAGCAGATTTTACTGGGGGGCAGAGCAACAGTGCACCAGGAAAAACACTTGCCTTACACATGGCTGACCCAGGTTTGTTTCCCAGCATCCCTTATGATCCTTGAGGCCTGTCAGGAGTAAGCTCTGAGCATCACCGGGTGTGACCCCAAAACAAAAATTAATTTCAGCTGGAGCAGCAGTACACGTGTCTTTACACACAACCAAGCGGGGCTCATTCCCCAGCACCCTGTATGGTACCCTGAGCAACACCAGGTGTGGCCCAGGAACCAAAAGGCAATACTACTAAAGTAGGTATTTCTACCTTCCGTCTTTCCCATGAGATTAGAGACCAGAGAGATGACCTCATTGAGGTTCACACACTTAGCAAGATCTGTTGTTGTATTGTTGTTTTGGACCACACCCAGTTGTGCTTGTGCTCAGGGTTTACTCCCAATAGTGCTCAGGGGACCAGTGTGGTCCTGATGCTCTAATTGGAGTCAGTCACTTACAGGCACTTAAACCTCTGCACTCTCAACTCACATTCAGCAAGATTTAAGCATTTTTAAGTCAATGCTTAAACCTAGTTTGGGGACTGAGGAGAAAGTTCAGAATGGCGCGCCTAGCTTGTGCCGATCAGACTTTCGTATCTGGCACCACATGAAACACCTCCCCAGGACCACCAGGTGCAACCCGAGTGGCCCTAAGCACTACTGTGCTTACGGTTACCCTGGTAACCCAAGTACTCCCATCCTCTACCCTGATCAATTCTGCCTGAAGAGCCAGGCCAAGAATCACTGGGTATGGCCCCTGTCAAAAACAATTACCACAAGCGTGTGGGAGTCAGAGGTTAGTTTAGATAGAGAAGGAAACATGTGTGAATAAATGTCTAAAGTTCTGATGCTAACATAGAACTGAGCATTAAATACAGTCAAAAATGCAAATGATGGCTTCTAAGTGTGCGTAGTGCAACCCACAATGTGTGGGAGAAGGAGGAGAGAGAGAGGGGAGAGAGGAGAGGAGATAAGAACCTGCCATTTAGGCAGGATGTGGGAGGGGGAGGGAATTGGGGACATGGGTGGTGGCTGGGGGCACTGGTGGAGGGCGGGTGCTGGAACACTGTGTGACCGAAACCCCCAAGCGTGAACAGCATTGTAATTGTATATCTCACCGTGGTATAATAAAATGTTAAAAAATAAATTAAAAAAAAAACCAACTCATTTATGTATTTCCAACACGCTAACCACCAGGCCCTGGAAGCCATTCTGTGAGGCTTATTTCGCCCCAAGAATTGGGCCCGTCAGCCCACAATCAGTCAGTGGTTGTATTGGAACCACTTATGGCACTTATGTCTCCAGCCAGCACTGACAGAGGTGGAAGAGAGAGAAGTTAAGGAATCTGGAGTGTTTGAATAAGTTTTTCTATTCTATTTTGGTTTTTCATGCTGCTGATACACACAGACTGGTTGGAACAAACGTTCAGAATTGTCCAAGCCTCATAATTAAAATGCCATTGCCTTCTGTATCTCCAACCCCCTCAGAGAAAGCCCCTATCTGGAAGCTGCTGGACAGAGGCGGGAGGGGCTGCAGAGTTCCCAGCATCAGTGGCAGTTCAACCTGCTGACCCATATGGAGTCGCTTCAGGATGAAGTCACACACAGGATGGATTCCTTCGAGAAGGAGCTGGATGGTAGGGCCTCTTCCTGGCCCCAGTCTGTTGGCCGCACTGAGCCCACGGCGGGTTGTTTTGAGCACCTCTCTCCACCAGCAGTGAGCTGGGAGTAGCCGAGCTGATATACCCCCAAAACCTTAAAAAATGCTCCTTTGCATTTTCCCCGCACCTTCTGCACTTTCCCCCGTACCTGTCTCTGTTTGACTGTTTCAGAGCCTGGGGCCAGGCCTCAGATAGTTAACACTGGCCTTGGGAGGGGTCTGGCCATGGGAGAATTGTTGTGCCAGGAAGGGGTGACTAATAAATGCAAAATATAAAATTTATATTTTTATAAAGTATGTATGTATGTGTGTATATGTATACACACATATATACACACATACACATACATATATATATATATATACACATATATATACAAGTATATATATGTATATGTATATATTATATATATAATATATACATATATATATGTCATGGCACTGCCTGGCAAGCTATCTGTGTCATAATTGATATGCCAAATACTGGTAACAATTACAGACCTCATTCCCATGACCTGGACGAATGGTTTGAGGCTCTTGATGTTCCTGGAATGAACAGATGCCCTTGGGTTACACTTGCTGTCGACAGGATATATGGAGATGTTACTGGTGCCTGCTTGAGCAAATCAATGAACAACGGGAATACAAGTGATACAAGTGATTATGTTTCAGTTAACTTGTCCTTGTACAGTTAATGAAAACAATGGTGGAAAGGCTTTCTGATATAAGGGTTGTGTGCAGCTATGTTTCATATAAACAACTTGAAGTTCATGGTAGTTAGGTGACTGCTCCAAAGTTTTGTAATACATAAATGGTAAAGACGGGATACAGAGGTTGATTCTCAGCAGCAATTATTTAACATTGTAGACATTAAACTCATTAGGTATGATCACCAGCTGTGAAAGATCACAGAACCTTCTTTATCTGCCTTTATGTCAACAACTGTTGCAGGCTTCATTTTAACTAGTGAAAACAAGAATGAAAAGAAAGTAAAAGTTTCACAAGGTTTTAAGTCATATTATTTGAATAGAATATACCTGAGTTCAGTATAAAATAGTTTTATTTTAGAAACAAATATTTTGCATTGTTTTTGCTTTCTCCTTTTTACGTCAGATATATTTGGATCTGAGAATGACTGTTATTTGATTTTTGAAACATGAATCTTTAAAAATACCATACAAAATCTGTAACTAATCTACAGATATGTGTAATAGTGTGTTCATAGTTTTATAATATTGAGAACACAATATTAGGGATGATGCATTGAAATTAAAATAAATGTTGAGGCAATTATCCTAAAAATTAACATTAACTATCTAAGAAAATGATGAGATTACTTCTCTTTTACTGTTCATATATATCATGATATTGTTGGATGATCAAAATGCATATTTACATAAATATTGGTATAAGTATTTAAATGCATATTCTAGAAAAACAAACTGCATAATGCTTATCTTTGACCATAAACTTTTTGGCTTGTCTTGGTTATTTTGAGAATCAAAAAAGGGAAAATATATTCATCCAAAAACATCATGGAAGACCTGGTCCACATAGCTAAACTCGGCCTGGGCGTCTTTGGAGGTCTTGGGGTCCTTGGGAGAGAGAGCAGATACGCAGGTGGTGGATCTGGTGTTAGAATGAAGTGCACGGAAAACACTGTTTATAGCACTGTAAGCCAGGAGAATCTCAGTTAAAATTTTTACAAAGTATTCATTACATTTATTAGTTTTTATTATTTATTGTACTATATAAACTGATGACTATGCTCGATTCATGATTAATCAATAATAAGTATAATTAATGAACACATTTTTGCATTTTACTGTAATTTCTTTTTAAAATGTGGTATTACTGATGTAAACACAGAATTATAAATCGATTTATTTTGATATCTTACTGCTAAATTCATCAGTTTAATAGAGAAGCAGCAGTAATGAGTGACATTTCAAAATGACTTTCAATATAACTGAAGATATAAAGTACATTTTGCATACAACCTGGACAGTTAATCTGTGTCATGGATCTATTAAACAGTGAGGAGAGCATAGTGTTCTCCTCACTATCAAATATCACTGAAATAACATTGAGTCAAAAAAAGAAATAAGGTTTGCCAAATCAGTTTAAAATAATAACCATAAAAATGCAGGCTTCTCTTACATTAATTTTAATAAATGTATCCATGAAATTCAAATTATATATCATGTATTAATTCTTATGTTCATAATAGTATTACAAGATAGTTGGGACTTAAAAATGAGTACATATAGTAAATAAAGAAAAGGTTTAAATTGACTAATATATATTGCAATATCCAGATGATTTTTTTTTTAACATTTTATTATACCACCGTGAGATATACAATTACAACGTTGTTCATGTTTGGAGGTTTCGTCACACAGTGTTCCAGCACCCCGCCCTCCACCAGTGCCCATCTCCCACCACCCATGTCCTCAATTCCCTCCCCCCTCCCATGGCCTGCCTAAATGACAGGTTCTTTATCTCCTCTCTCTCTCTCCTCTCTCTCTTCCTTCTCCTACACATTGTGGGTTTCACTACATACACTTAGAAGCCATCATTTGCATTTTTTTTCTGTATTTAATGCTCAGTTCTATGTTGGTATCAGACCTTTTGACATTTATTCACACATGTTCCCTTCTCTATCTTACCTAACCTCTGACTCCCATGCGCTTGTGGTAATTTCCAATTTTGGTAAGATCACCTGGTATATTTATGTCATGTAAATAAATGCAGTCATTCTATGTCTCTCTCTTTCCTTCTGACTAATTTCACTCAACATGATTCTTTCCATGTCCATCCATTTATAGGAAAATTTCATAACTTCATCTTTCCTAACAGCTGCATAGTATTCCATTGTGTAGATATACCACAGTTTCTTTATCCAGTCATCAGTTCCAGGGCATACTGGTGGTTTCCAGGTTCTGGCTATTGTGAATAGTGCTGCTATGAAAATAAAAGTGGGATTGTGTTTCCGCTGTGTGTTTTTGGCTTCCCAGGGTATATTCCCAGGAGTGGTATGGCTGGGTCAAAAGGGGGCTCAATTTCTAGTCTTTGGAGGAATGTCCATATTGTTTTCCAGAAAGGTTGTACAAGCAGATGACTTTATTTTTAAAAAGGATATTTGATCTTGTAAATTTTCTATGGATACAAAGTATAATATATATTAATACCTAAGCCTTAGACTTCATTCAAGTATCCTTTTAAACCATTATATGTTTAATTTATGAGTTATTGATAATGCACATATACTGTACCCTGGAGCAATATTTTTTGGTGCTGGAGACCAAACTACTGTAGCCAGCATGCAAGAAAAGAGACTATCTGCACCTCTTAATTTTTTAAATTAGGATTTATGTTTACAAATTTTATTTTTATTTTATAATAATTTCTCCTTGAAGCTTCATGTATGTCTCTTTACTATTTCTCTCTTTATAACATTTATATATGTGTTTGTGTGTGTGTGAGTGAGTGTATGTGTATTTGTATACGGTAACAGGAACCTACTTCCCAAGCCAAACTGCAGGTCTTTAAAAATATTCTAATTGTGGAATTAGAGAAATAATGCAGCAGATCAGGCATTTGCCTTGAACACAGCTAACATGGATTCAAATTATGAGCCCACCAAAATGATCCTTAAGCGCAGAGCCAAGAGTAGGCTCTGAGTACAGCTAGGTATGAAACCAAAAAATATTCTAATACTAATACTAATAACATGCTAATTAATGATCAAATAATTTTCTCCCTCTACTATTATATATAAATGACAATTTTGGATCCTCATTTGCCAAGCCATCGGAAATCAGATGGGCTGGACATGTAATGAGATGTGGAGATGACCGTTGGATTAGAGCCGTTACCAACTGGATTCCACGGGATGTCAAAAAGATCACATGGCCACTCACCTACAAGATGGTCAGTCTTCTTTGTCAAGACCCTGAAGGAACGGTTTGAGGCTCTTCATATTCCTGAAGCAACCAGATGCCATTGAGCTACACTGGCATGTGATAGGGTCAAATGGAAATATTACTGGCGCCTGCTCGAGCAAATGATGAATAACGGGATGTCAAGTGATCAAGTGATATTAATTAATTTAAAGCATTCATTTTGATTAAAATTTATAAATATACATTTATGCATATATGTATATTATACAACATATATTTGTGCAAAATCTCCATGCATCTTACTGATTTTTAATATATTTGATTTTAGATTGTTTAAACTTTATAACATAACAAGCTAAAAAAATTGTTGAATTCTATTGGTCGTTTAATATAATAAGCTTTAATTGCTTTTTGCCTATTTCTGTGTTTTTTAAATCATATTTGGCTAAACACTATGATGATAGTGTCAACACTTAAAATTTGGGAAAAATTAACAAAATCAAAGTTTAGGGCCTGAGATAGTAGAAGCTAATAAGGCCTTGCACATGGAATATCTACTTGGAATCCCTAACACCTTGTATGTCACACTGAGTGCTGCCAGATGTCATTTTGGAGCATAGAGCCATGGATAGTTTCTGCCCATGAGTGAATGTGGCGTGAAAGAAGCAATATACAAAATGAACAGCATCAGAAATCTATAGTTCCAGGCTGACACTAGTACCCTCGACAATTGTCAGCACACTGTTCCATTCTCTGTCCTACCCAGCCTCTAATACAGGCAAAGGGACACACATGACAACCCTTTAATTTATGTTCTGTAGTCCATAGTCTGAGGGGAAGGAAGGGAGAGAGAGAGAAAGGGACAGAAATGGAAAACCTGCATGGAGGTGGGCTGGGGAAGGGAAGAGGGAACTGGGTAATTGGTGGTGGGAGATGGGCACTGGTGGAGGGATGGGTGCTGGAACACTGTATGACCAAAACCTAGGTATGAACTTTTTAATTTTGTATCTTTGTGATTGTGTATCTCACGGTGGTATAATAAAATACTTTAAAAAATCTATAGTTCCATTTTTCCTAAAGAATCATAATACTGAGATATTTGGTCTGCATTACTGCACAGCATCAGAGGCAAGTAGCCAATCCTGCTACCCTGGGGACTGTGCTCTCCCTCCACTCTCCACTTGCAGTTTCACTCCATCTTCACTCCATCTTCACTCCATCATACTGTCTCACCTCACCATACTATGGAATAGCAGTTGTTGTTAAACATCTTGCTTAGTTTGTTCTGCAATTTAAAACAGGTAGAAATCCACAGAATCACAACTCTTATGAAAATTTATTTTTAAATGCTAAATTGAGAATAAAAAATCTCATCTGCCTCAGCTGATTCAGTGGTGCTGAAGCATGTCTCAGAAGACTTGACAATAAAACAGTCTCAGCACTTGAGTTGGATGTTTCTGAACATGAACATTATGAAACAGCAGTAACTATTTACCAAAAAACCAGAAAAGGATTGTTTTCTGGAATTGTATATTTATTGTTCAGTCCTTTAAATTTAACCACTTTATCTCTTTGCACACTGGATCATCCTGGTTAGAAATAAATACTCTAAAAATCCTGTTCACACAGTGCCTAAGATACAAAAGCAGTCCACAGAATGGGAAAGAATATTCACCCAATACCCATCTGATAAGGGGTTAATATCCAGGATGTATCAGGCACTGGTAGAACTTTACAAGAAGAAAACAAACAACCCCATCAAAAAAATGGGGAGAAGAAATGAACAGAAACTTCAGCAAGGAAGAAATTCGAATGGCCAAAAAACATATGAAAAAATGCTCATCATCACTAATCATCAGAGAGATGCAAATCAAAACAACAATGAGATACCACTTTACACCACAGAGACTGGCATATATTCAAAAGAGCAAGAACAACAAGTGCTGGCGTGGATGTGGGGAAAAGGGGACACTCATCCATTGTTGGTGGGAATGCCGGCTGGTACAGCCTTTCTGGAAAACAATATGGACTTTCCTCCAAAGACTAGAAATTGAACTCCCATTTGACCCAGCCATACCACTCCCGGGAATCTACTCTGGGAAACCAAAAATACGCAGCGGAAACACCATCCCTACTTTTATGTTCATAGCAGCATTATTCACAATAGCCAGAATCTGGAAGCAACCAGAGTGCCTGAAAATCGATGACTGGATAAAGAAGCTTTGGTACATCTACACAATGGAATACTATGCAGCTATTAGGAAAAATGAAGTTATAAAATTTGCCTATAAATGGATGGACACGGAGAAGATTATGTTGAGCGAAATTAGCCAGAGGAGAGAGACAGACACAGAATGACTGCATTTATCTGCATAACATAAATATATATGTACATATTAAGATACCAATATCCAAGGTCAAGTGAAACATATATCAGGAGGTCTTGTCAAAGGTGGAAATTATCACAAATGTGTGGTAGTCAGAGGTTAGGCAAGACAGAAAATGGAACAGGGTGCTAATAATTGTTGAGGGTACTAATGCCAACCTAGAACTGAGCATTAAATAGAGGCAAAAGGATACACATGACAAACTTTTAATGTATGTTCTGTAATCCATAGTCTAGAAGGGAAGGAAAAGAGAAAGAGAGAGAAAGGGAAAGAAATAAAGAACCTGCCATGGAGGTGGGCTGGGGAAGGGGGGGAGGGAACTGGGGATGTTGGTGGTGGGAGATGGGCACTGGTGGAGGGACGGGTGCGGGAACACTGTATGACCAAAACCCAAACATGAACTTTTTAATTGTATATCTTTTTATTTGTATATCTCAAGGTGGTATAATAAAATATTAAAAAAATCCTGTTTACATATCAAAATACATTAAAATGGAGTTATTTGATCAGATAATTTACTTGAGAATCATTATATTTAGAAAACAATTTAATGGTCAAAATCAAGCAATTCTGCAGCCCCCAACAATTAAGTGTTATTTATCCCTTGAAATTCTTCTTTTCTTCAAGCTCCCTAAATGTTTATGACTACTTATAATATGTTGCTTATTGTCCTTGGCACTGGTGTCATAATAATAACTCTATACAATATTACTTTCTTTCCTAATGTACTTAAACTCAAGGAAAAATGAGGGACAGTTAATAATAAAACACTTGTTTGTCACTGTTCCTCCCTCCCAATATCAGATATGAATAATTACACAAATAGTATTTAGCTACACACCCAAAACCTGGAATTAATATTCCTTTAAAACAACAAGGTAGAAATAAAATGCAAGCAATGTAATAATGCAAAAAAACAAACAAACTCAATATTGTGATTAGTTTATTTGTGAGGAGGAGAGTTGGAAATGAAAGTACAAATCTACAAGGAAATGTAGCACAATACCCAAAGGAATCGAGAATTTAATAACTACAAATCAAGAGAATGTTCGCTAAGGAGAAACCACCCAAGTGAACACCTGTAGTTTCAAGCTTTAACTAGTCAGAGGAAGCATGTACTAGCAGAATGTTTGCTCTTAGAAAAGAAAATTCAGTACACACTACACTGAAAACCAAAAAATACAGGATAGTTCCCATAGCAGTGATTTAGGTTTTTAAGTTTTTGTATTGTCATTGATTCACAAAAAGTCTTTTACACAGTTTCCCATTTTCAGTTACCAAGGGAAACATTTAGAAATGTATGAATCATTCTGGTTGCTTTTTAGATACAAATGCTAAGCCATCAGTGGCCTGCAATCCACATTTAAATTTCAAAGGAATTTTTCACCAGAGGAGTACTAACTGTAACCTGAAAACAATCTTTATATACCTAAAGTAGCTTCACCTCCTCACTTATGATAATTATATGATAATATTTCAATAAGGTGCAACACATTAATGGACAATACTTTTTTCTACTCTGAAAATAAGTTTGTCAAAGCCTCCCTCACCAAAAAAAGATAAAAGAATATATATAATTTTTTGGTTTCCTTACAGAGTGAGTCGTTGGCCAGAAATGGAGGGGGGAACAGGATCAAAGGAAAAAGAGAGAAACTTTTGACCTTGTAGATCAAATAAAATGTTAGGTAGCTTGATAAAATGTGCATAAACAGGAGGATGGAGTCCATATGAGTTAGTTTAAGAATATAAATGAGGATAGAACTCTAAAAGACTATAGTGGCTATTTTGCAGAACATAATAGCAACTTTGATGTTAGGTAAAGCCAAACTAAAGAATGCTACCCAAGAAATAATGTACAAGCAATAAGACTGAAAATGGATGTCTGAAAAAAACACTTGAAATTTTCAATAAGGGAAGCTACTGCTTTTAAAAATGCTTTAGAAAGATAAAATACACCTAAAGTACAATAAAATAAATTTACAAAGATTAGAAGGCATCTAATTTGTAATGCTATGCAATTAATCTTTTAATTTTTTTGTCGTTGAAAATAAAAGTACCTTATATTCATTGATTTCCTGAATCACATATATCCAGATGTGGGACATGTGATTATTTTATTTTCCTCTAATGGGTTCCCTTTCTTCTCTCTCTCTCTCTCATCTCATAATTCTGATTAAAAAGGAAAAAAAACTATTTCCATGTAATTCCAAAATGTATCAAAATAACAAAAATATGAAAAATAAGCAAAAAGGCTATTTAAAAAAAAGCTATTTAAAATATTGAGCATGAAATAGCAGTTTTTGAAAGTCACTATAAAGTTTTGCTTAAACCTATGTAAAAAGTATATTCATTGATTAAGGCATTATTTGTATTAAATATGTTTTCTTTTATGTATATATATATAATTGGGTATGACAAGATTGCATAACTGTAACATTCTTTAAGTGATAATATTATAGAGAGGAGGAATGGATTAAAGAGGAGACCAAGTTGGTGGGAAATAATAATTGTTACAAAAAAGCAATATGATAAATACAGTGTCCTTTCAAAGGATTATGTGAAACTCTTTTCATTTCTAATTGTGCTGGGAATCACACCCATGTGTGTGATCTAACACATATAAATATCATGCATGTGGAGGGTCTCACAAAAATAAAGAGATAAATGAGTACCACTGAGTCATGTTCCAAATCCCTTCTCTTTATGATGGCTATACCAGTGTTAGTATTACAGGTGTGATGCTACATTTATATTTGTAGAAAACTGGGTAAAAGTGGCATGAAAACAATCTCCAAAACTGCTGTATATATATCTACAATTATTTCATATAAAGTGTGTAGTTTGGAAATGATGTCCTAGACTTGAAATTTCAATTGATTTTTGTCTGTGTGGGGGACCACCTATGGCAGTGCTCAGGACTCATTCTAGATCTGTGCTTTGGGATCACACAAGGAGACATTCAAGGGATTGTATACAGTGCTGTAGATGAAATCCTGGCCTGCGGTGTACAATACAAGTGCCCCACCTGCTCTATTAACACTGACCCTCCTTTTTGTGCTTTCACTATCACGATCACTATCCTCCCGTTGGTTGATCATCTATTTGCTAGAGTGGGCACCAGTAACATCTCCATATGTCCTGTCTCATGGTAGTAGAGCTCAAGGGCATCTATTCTCTCCAGGAACATAAAGAGCCTCAAACCATTATATTAGGTCATGGGAATAAACTAAGATAATTGTTACTGGTATTTGGCATATCAAATAAAACAGGGCAGCTTGCCAGACTTGCCATGCAGGTGGCATACCCTTGTAGTCACCTCAAAATATAGCATTTATAGACGAATGGCTGGGCACTGGAGAGCAAGTAGCAGCTCTGCCCCATGTCTGTAAGTCTCTGGTTCAGCATACCTGGGCCGGATTCCCTTTTCTGCTTTAAATAAGTGAAATACAGTACAATGATTCTCACAGCCTCTATACAATTCAGAAGAGAATATTTTTGCTTAGGAAAACTTGGTATAGAAGATATAAGAATTTTCTACAATTGCTAGTGGTCTTGCAATATTTAAAGAAAAGATATGATGGAAAAATTAGCTTTAGCCAATAATGGAAAACTAATTAATCTTAATAGTTTGAGAAGATATTTTAGGGAATGTTAAATTCTTAGACAAAAAAAGTCATCTATGAATTAGCTTCAGTAATCTCAAAAGGTCAGAATGTAGTTTACTTTACATTAGGTTTGGATTCTAAAATAACTTAGTCTGGGGCCGGAGTGATAGCCCAGTGGGTAGGGCGTTTGCCTTGCATGCGGCTGGTCCAGGCTGGCCCGGGTTTGATCCCCAGCATCCCATATGGTCCTCCGAGGACCACCAGGAGTAATCCCTGAGTGCAGAGCCAGGAGAAACCCCTGAGCATTGCCGGGTGTGACCCAAAAAAGCAAAATAAATAAATAAATAAATAAATAAATAAAATAAAAAAAATAAAATAACAGTCTTTTCTCACTAAATCTAGTTGCAAGGCTTCATTAAAAAATTTAACCTTATAAAATTTCATTTTGTCCTTATGTGACTAATTATTCTACATGGCAGAGCCTGGCAAGCCACCTGTGTTTTACTTGTTATGCCAAAAACTAGTAATAATTATGGCCCTCAACTCCATGACCTGAAGAATGGTTTGAGACTCTTCTTTTCCTTGGAGCAAGCAGATGCCCTTGGGCTATCCTTGCTTGTGACAGGACATATGGAGAAGTTACTGGTGCCCCTCGAGCAAATCAATGAACAATGTGAAGACAGTGATAAGTGATACAGTGATAATATATAGATATATATATATATATTTATATATCAGATAAGTGATTAAAGTGATTACTGAATCTGAATATGTTCCAAGGTATGAAATACGTGCAGTTCTAAGCATCCTAAAGACACTTAAGCAAAAAAGTTAGTGCTTACACACATCTGTATTATGTTAGAAATATATGCCAGGGAAATATATCTAATAAGATCTTAGCAGAACATATTTTAGTAAAATAGCTTATACTGAAATATTAATATAATATTTATAAGACTCACATAGCAATTTTGAGTGAAGTATTGCTATAATATTTTTAAGCTCAAGTAGCTAAGCCATATAACATAGATAAAAGGACAAAAAACTGTAAAAGATATAAGGAAATAGTAAAGGCTGAAAGAATAAACAAAAGCATTTATAAAGTTGAAAGATAAAATGAGAAACCATTCTGAATGACTGGAAAATGGAAAACTGTATTAAATATATGAGTAAACAAAAGATAAAGTGAAATATCATTACTCTATGAGATGAAATGAAATAGCCAGGTGTTATTCCAAGATAAACGAGGCTGTGTTACAGATATTCTATATAGGAAAAAGAAAACAATAAATATCAAGTGAATGAAGTATATAGTGTTAGGCATCCATGAGGAAATTGAGAAAAAGAAATATGTTACACTCTGGCCATTTCCCTCAAAAAATATTAGCACAATTGTATAGAAATTTAAAAGATAAATTTAAGAATAGGAATGTAGTTCACTAGTTAGAACTTGTGCTTTTACAATTCAATGCCCAGATTTCTAACCACAGCCAAAATAGAGATTTAATCCTGCTATATTTTATAGTATTATATAAAATAATATACAACTGGAAATACCCTACGTGTCTAAAAATAAAACAACTAATGAATTATAAATATATATGTAGAATATTTAAAAAAACATCGCAAACAGTGGGATCAATGAAAATGCCCCTTGGAATTTGAATATAAAACCGAGTTACTCAAGGTGGGGTGAGGAGAGGGGAGCAAGAGGTGGACGAGAAGGGACATTAGGATACGAGTGGATGACCTTGGGCATTCTGGTCAGTGGTGGCTGGACACGTAATAGCAATTTCATAAAAGTTATAAACATGAATGCCAACACTATTGTAGCCCGGATACCTAAACTACAGTCATTAAAAGAAATATAATTGCATATTTTAAGGAATCTACCTTTCTCTCAGTCTTTAACTTAACATAGACTTTTTCACAAGAAATAGGAAATCTATGAACAAAAAGAAAGGCCTGTCAGTAGAGTCCTCACAGTCTTCATTTGTTCTCATATTTTTTAAAAATTTTATTATACCATGTGAGATATACATTTTCAAGGCTGTTCATAATTGGGATTCTGCCATAGAGTGTTCCAGCACCCATCCCTCCACCAGTGACAAATTCCCACCACCCACATCCCAAACACACCCTCCCACCCAAACCCTGCCTGCCCCTATTGCAGGCACATTTTATTTCTCTTTCTATCTCTTTGTCTCTGTGCCTGTATTTCTCTCTCTCTCTCTCTCTCTCTCTCTCTCTCTCTCTCTCTCTCTCTCTATACTTTGTGGCTTGCCCTACAGATATTAATGATGTATGATGTCTCTGTGAATATTCAATAATGAATTCTAGTGTGACATCATAATTCCTCATTCCCCATAACTTCTCCAATTTGTTGTAACTAGAATGATCATTACAGTGTATAAAAGTGAAAGATCCTGGGAAGAACCTGGTGCTAAAATCCATTACAGTCTAAGATTGTCGTGCGGCTGCAGGGCAGCCGTAGCCAATGCAACTGAGGGTCTGGAGTGTCTGTCTTCCGGCTGTTGGCTGTGGTGGCTTTTTTAAAATTGTAGTCTTTGAAAAGCTTAGAATAGCTTAGTTCATTCCATGAAATTATTTATCCACTCCATCCCCCTGCCTTTACATGGGTTGCTCTATCTCCAATGTCCTCTAGATAAGAACATTTCTATATAGGAAAAAGAAAGATATTTTCCAAGAAAGGTAGAAAAAATTACTAATTCAGGAAGTTGAAGATTTCCTAAGCAGGGTTATTTTCTTCTTTTATTTTTCCTCTTTTTAAATAAAGGTTTTTAAATAAAACAACCTTTATATATATATATATATATATATGTATATATATATATATATATATATACCTTGAAATATAATTAAGTTACATTTTACAAAATGAAATTCTGTTATTGGCAATATCATGGATAAGCTCAGATTTATCATATTTAGTGAATAGTCAGATGAAGAATGGCAAATACGGAAAGATTTCATTCATTTGTGGCATGGAGAAAAATAAGCAGATTAACAATTAAAAAAAACTAACGTTTGAACTGTAAGATAAATTAATGGTTACCTGAATGTAAGGGAAAATAGAAAGTGAGAAATCAGAACAAAATAAATAAATTTCTATTGAAATTAAGAATAGAAATGGACTTGTAGTGGACATTTTCAGCATATCTAATATAACATACATACAATAGTATTTCGTGAATGCTCACTTACAACATACATAATTTTATGGTGTAATGTTGCTTTAATATAAAAAAGCAGATAACTACACATTTATATCATGTGTTACAGACTATATTAAAACAGTGAGAGATTTATACGTAATTCTCATAGTTCATAAATATTTATGCCATGTATAAGGAGTGCACTGTAACACACTGCAAAATAACAAAAGTTTGCTTCAGACACCTTTTTAAGAAATTCAAAATTATATATTTTTAGTGAATATAATGGAATGCTCAATTATCCACTTGTCAGAGCATTAAGTTTCCAATACATGCCTACTTTCTGTGTTGAATATTTATTACTGCATTAAACATATTTTTATGGCTATTTGTATTTTCCAACAGAAAAATTTCATCATGGAAAATGTGATATTTTTCCTTAAGAATCAAACTTACTCACAAAATTCACAATCTAAAGGTTCTAAAAATATTTTTGAAAATGCAACTATTACTACTAGTTCTAATAATCTCTTTACCAAGTCCAACATTTGTAATGAAATTACTTCCCTGCTCTTAAAGTCACTTATATTTAATCATTCATACATATGTATATGTGTTACAAGCTTAACAATAATAAAAACAAACAAATATTTTTAGATATGTGATATAAAGAAACATAGTAAAGAATAACAAACGGTCAGAGGCATCATAACTGGAGACTTTGTCTAGAGAACTGAGATCATATAGTTGGTGAAGGTTGGGATGGAATCATGGACCCCTGGAAAAAAGAAGGATCTCTGGGATGTGTGTGCTATTGTTGGCATGACATATGCATGAACATATAATTAACAGTAATATAAATCATGATTCCTCAACAAAAATGGTGAAAACATTTTTAAGTACCTTTCTGGAAACATTTCAACAAAAGTAACACACCAGGAATTTCTATGTAGCAAAATGAAATGTTGCTATGACTAACCTTTAATGCAAATAACCCCAAATGTCAAAGTAATTCTAAAATTATAAATACAGCTGCAAACTGAGGAAACAATGTGCAGTTCCTTCTTCTCTCCCATTTAATTTTTAGCTGCTTTATGAGACTTTATATCTGGATAAAGGCTGCATTGATTTAAAAAAAAGGTTAATTGTCTGTCATTGCGCCTTATGGCGAAGTTGTTTCATTTACTTCACAAGACAATCTCATTACAAGTGCAATTCCCCAAGCTCCCTCTTAATCGTCAGGTAGTACTTAGCACAGCTGTGGTGATGCAAGCAAAAGTCGCATTTTCCCCCTCTCCATTTTCTTCTGATGGATCTAATAGATTATAGATTTTCCATCTTCAGATAGATCAAGAACTATTCAATCATATTTGTTGTACATTATCTTGAATTGGAAATTCAAGATACTCTGATGGGCTTTCAACACCACTGAAGCCATTCAATTGACCAGTCACCAACCTGGTAGCACCTGCAATTGGGGCTCTCTTTAAAACCAGGCCCAAAATGCAATTCTTTGTGGCTTTTTTCCTTCAGATGAATTTCTATTCCTATAGTAATTTTTTCTTATTTAGCATTTGAATAAGGCTTTCATTTCCTAACAACTGCACTTGGAAAGAGGTGTTTGCTTTTGAAAGGTTGATTGTGTTATCTGCAGACAAGCCATAATTTTACTGAAAACTAATTCTACCCCTTTCCACATCTGTAATATTTTGAAAATAATCTGACACTATAAACAGTTAGAATTTGTCAAAGCAAATGGATCCTTCTAATTTTAGTTAAAAAAATCTTTATTAATTTCTCTGTAGTTGTAAGAGATGATTATCATATTAAAAACCCAAGAAGAAATATGAGGATATTTCATTAGCCCCTTCTCATGTACACATACTTGTTCAACAATTAAACCAGGGTAAAAATGGCTTATTTTTTAAATCGCATATAAACAAAGAAGAAATCATTCATCAATATCTCTGTCTCTGAAAAGAATGATGATCACAAAAGCCTCTCCAGAGATTAGTTGTCTAAAATTTTGCAATCAAATTGAGAAGTACTTTATGCTATAGTTCAAAAGTGTTGTACACATTATTCACAAAGATAAGTCATAGTACAATGAAAATACTGTGTTCTCTCCCTTCACATGAAACACAGTTTCTACTCTTATCTTTCTTTCTTTTTTTTTTTTTTTGCTTTTTGGGTCATACCCAGCGACGCTCAGGGGTTACTCCTGCCTCTGCACTCAGGAATTACTCCTGGAGGTGCTCGGGAGTCCATATGGGATGCTGCGTATCAAACTCAGCCTGCACAGGCCAGCCGTGAGCAAGGCAAACGCCCTGCCGGCTGGGCTATCGCTCCGGCCCCAACTACTCTTATCTTTCTATATGTTTCTTATCTTTCTATATGTTTTCTTATATCATTCTATGTCTCCATTCTAAATGCAGTTTCTTCTCACATCTTTCTATATGTTGAAGTTCTATTCAGGTGGAATATTCTCAGTGAATATTTCATGGTTACAGTAGGAACACATTCAATTTCTTTTCTACACCACTATCTTTTATTTATTGGAGCCATTCTGATATTTAGCCAGATTATATTAAAAATCTGTGTCTTTCCTTGTGTCCTGGTAAAGCAACATCTATCAGTCAATAGTAAATAAATCAGTCTTCTACTCATTCATGCATCTGATATACATTCATTATAAATTTATAGTATGTCAGTTCCTTTGCTAGGTCTCAAGGAGACATAGATAAACTATAAACACTGGTCTGCCTTTTAACAAACTCACTGTTCCAGTATAACAGTGATCATGAAGACGATAGCATGTCATTATATGATAGTTAATACAGAGTTTAAAAAATAAACTCTAATTTAATATTCACAGCAATCAAAGTATAAAATCAACCTAAATGCCTATCAATAGCGGCTAGATTAAAAAGTTATGCTTCAGACTAGAGAGAAAATAGTACAGCAAGTAGGGCACTCTTGCAGAAGATCACCTCTTAAATGAAATGGATGGATTTCATAAAATGAACCCTAAACTGGCCTTTTTACATATAAATCACAACCTGTGTCAAGACTTGGTGTCATAAGAGTGAGTGACCCTTTGGGAAACCACTATCAATTTAATGTGGTTGGGAACAGGATGTAAAAGAGAAAAAATCAGATTGAAAATTGGGGTAAGCCTTGTGAGGTCATATGAAATATTCCAAAACTATCCAAAGGAGGTTTGACTGCTAAAAGTCTTAGAGAGTATGTATATTCATTGCAGTGTTTTGAATTGAGAGCACACTTTTGAAAAATTATTATAACCAAGACCAGAACTGAATAAAAATGTACTTATATTTATTTGTTGATGTTATGCAATAAGTTCATTTGAAAGACAAAATTAAATATATAAGTCAACATATTCATACAATATGTGGTCATGTTGAGAGATTCCTAACTGATGTAGAGTATCTCTCATAACAAATGGAATTAACCATACAAGCAGACTGTGTTCTAAATTTTCACTTTAAGTTTATTCCTGGGAAACATTAGAAAGTCTTTTCCTTACCATATTTTTTGCTCAGTAGGTATAAAACCACATATTTAGCTCATAAGAATCAAATAAACTGCAGCATGTCTTCTATGGACCACATAAAGATCCATTACCAACCGCAAAGTCCTAAGGTTTATCTTTAAGGTGATGCATCATCCTGACAGTCACCAGGAAGACGTCTTGACTAACAAACCTACTTCCTTCTGCACCCCTCTCACCAGTGAACCTATTGCTTGAGAAAACGCCACAATATTTTCACAGTTTGTCTTTGATATACCATAGTTGACTGGCAATGAGGTTCTTTTCACATGTTCATGTGTTTCATGTTACATGCTAGTAAGTACCAACTTTCTACTCATGAAAATAATTAAAACTTTCCATTTAATTTATTTACCACATTATAGCAAATTGTAAAAGTCATGGCATGTATATATTACAAGTCGAAATAATTACTAGTACCTTTCCCCCAAATAAACTTTAATTATTTTGTATAGCTTTTGCCCATATATAGAACTATGTTTTCTCTTTTAATCCCAGAAGTCCAGGAAGGAGCATCACTTAAAAAAGAATTAAAATGTTACGTTACAATTACATACAATTTGTGCAAAAGATTTTCTAAAATTATTTTCAGGCAAGACTTAGTAGCTTACCTGAAAAATAGAATACTAATTAGAATTCACTGTCACCCTCGTATATATTAAAACCTGGAAATCAATAATTTAGCTAAAATATTGAAAATTAGCATATACATGTGATATATTATGACCTGGTATCTGACAAGAAAAATATTATCGGCAAGTTAAAACCATTATTTATCATGTTATGTATTATTTAAAATGTATACATGCTGATTACCATATTCATATTTCAATGCAAATATGTGAGACTTTGGCTAAATGTGTATTATTTTCAATTTATAACTAAAGATTGTTCTATGTAGAGGTGGTACTAAAGGGTTTACCTTAAATTCCTAGTTTTTTGGGGGTATTCACTTTTTTTGATTTATACAGTTATTTTTAATGACTGTTTTCTGTTTTAATAGAAATGTCCAATTTAATAATACAATTTGTCTTTAATAATATTATCAAAATTTCACAGCACAGGTTCCAATGTAGTTGATACCTTAATTTTGCAGCATCCTCATTTGATTTAATATCTTATTTAACAAAGCTAACATTTCTCATAATTTATAAAACCAGAACCCTGTGTAATAGTTTTATAATGCTTTATAGAGACCTAGGCCCTACGAAAGCAGGATGAGAATGCTATTCGGGTCTCCCAGAGAGGAATCGAAAGAGCTATGCTTGGAATATCACTCCTCACTCAAGTGAGAGAAGGAATCCAGAGTTCCGACCTCCGTCACCATTCCAGAGTCAGGAACACTGTCTCGTTTGCCAAGGCATCGAAAATCAGATGGGCAAAAGGATACACATGACAACCCTTTAATGTATGTTCTGTAATCCATAGTCTGGAGAGGAAGGGAAAGAGAAAGATAAGAAATGGAAAGAAATAAAGAACCTGCCATGGAGGAGGGCTGGGGGAGGGGGAGGGAACCGGGGCGTTGGTGGTGGGAGATGGGCACTGGTGGCGGGATGGGTGCTGCTACACTGTATGACCAAAACCCAAATATGAACTTTTTAATTGTATATCTTTGTAATTGTAAAAATAAAAAATTAAAAAAAAAAAAAGAAAATCAGATGGGCTGGACATATAATGCGATTTGCAGATGACCGCTGGACTAGAGCTGTAACCGACTGGATCCCACAGGATGTCAAAAGATCACGTGGCCGCCCACCTACAAGATGGTCAGACTTCCTTGTCCAGACCCTGAAGGAACAGTTTGAGGCTCTTCATGTTCCTGAATCAACCAGATGCCATTGGGCTACATTAGCATGTGATAGGGTCCAATGGAAATGTTACTGGCGCCCGCTCGAGCAAATCGATGAATAACGGGATTCAAGTAATCAAGTGATCAAAACATTACACATGTTTGGATTTTGTTAAAATGCACATTTGCTTTATACTTAGTTCTTTAAACTGGAAGTGATTCTAACTATCAACCTAGCTGAATAGTCTATACTCTTGCTGCCAAAGACCAATTCACTTCTGGATAAGCAGCCTATGTGGAGTCTAGTTGGGGTGCTGGAACACTATGTGACCGAAGCCTCTAAACATGAACAATGTTGTACTTGTATATCTCACAGTGGTATAATAAAATTTTAAAAAAATGTAGATTCAGGGGCCTGAGCGATAGCCCAGTGGGTAGGGCGTTTGCCTTGCATGCAGCCGGCCTGTGCTGGCTGCGTTCAATCCCCAGAATCCCATATTGTCCCCTTGAGCACTGCCATGAGTAATTCCTGAGTACAGAGCCAGGAGGTAATCCCTGAGCGTCGCCGGGTGTGACCCAAAAAAGCAAAAAAAAAAAAAAAAAAAAAAAAAAAAAACAAAAAACCCGTAGATTCAGGCCTCACTCTTGACTTCACAATGCGTGTTTGAGAAACACTGATTCATATTTTTATAGGGATGTGGAGGTACATTCCTTCACCTATCTAAATTCTTCTCAAATTTGTTTAGTAATTAAAATGAATGTCATAAAGTTTGGTAGTAGGAAATGAGTAAATTTAATTTCATCAGTATAAAAAGTTTTAAACAACTATTTAAATTCCAGAGTAAATAGAGGAAAATAAGGTTTAGTTTTTAAGTCTGATCTAAGGAATGGTTAAGGACCTGAAACTAAAGAGAGAGAAGGTTTTCATGTGATAAAAAATAAGAGCTCATTTATAGCTAAACATATTCTCTGCCAGGGTTCTCCAATAAAATTATTATCAGAGTTATTATGAAGCAAACTCTGATTTTTATATCAATCTTAATTCTAATAGGGACTTAAATTATGGTAATAGTTTCTATTAAGCCAACGATCACGATCACGATCTTCCCGTTGATCATCTATTTGCTAGAGCGGGCACCAGTAAGCCAACAGGGCCCCAAATAATTCTATTCCTAAATAATTAAGGAAAGTAACATACATACATATGTCCCAAAGTGACATATCTCCAGGTCACATGACTAAACATTTTGGTGAGGCCTATTCTTCACTCTGTTTAAATTAGTGACACAGAAAGCGAGACTACCAGACATATGATACCTGTATACATTCTTATTGTCTACTACATTTTAGGAGGTATTTGAGCAGCCAATTTGCTAAACTTGATGTAAAAAGTAGCTCTCTAATATTCCACTTTTTTTCCTTCACCAAGTAATTTGTTAGGAGCAAATAGCAATTGATATGGACCAGGAAACTACACAAAGGCAGCATTTTCCATGAAAATAAATACTCTGATTTTCACCCTTTTATTTTAAGAACACAGTTTAGAAATTGTGGATTTTAAAATGCGAAAACAGATAATCAAATACACTAAGTACATACATAAATGAAGGAAAATTGGTCGGGTTAATGAAACTCTCAATGGAAACAGGCCCAATCCCTGATAATCTCATTAAGAGCTTTACAGCAAGAAGCAATAAATTAGTAACTTTACAAAGGAGATTTGTATTTAAATTTCCTTTTTATTTTTCCAGTGAATGTGTTTGCTTTGGTCCAACATGTATATGGAAAGACTTTGATTTTATCTGATGAACGCTAATACCAATATTCTGCAGAGCAAGTACTTGAAGCAGAGTCAGATAAAACAGCTAATCCAGACACTTGCTTAGAGCTACATTAGTTAAACAGTAGACAGTTATGCTGGTAACTACATTATTCACCCACTAGCAATGAATCATTGCCTTATTAGAAAGAACTGGTATGGCGTGATAATGTGTGAGTTGCCTTGCTGCTAATTAGTGGCTGTGCCCCACCTCTGACCACTTCCATCAGGACTTGATCTCTCTATGAAACTCCAGGAGCTATTTCAGTAACTTTATAACTGCTTTCTTTGTAAGTCCCGCACACAGATTTTCCCATTATATATTATGTTTTTATTCACAGCTGGATACGCTGACTCTAAAACACTACTTAATTGTGCCCTGTATTCATATCAATTGAAATAATTTTGGCTTTAATGATTAACTATTCAGAAGGTTGAGTGACTGACTGGCAGAATTATCTGTTTTTAACACAGATTTGATAGAAATGACTCACATACATTATATTAACGCATAAAAACAATTCTTTGCAGATCTAAATCCAAACAACTTTAAAGGCTCCCTTTTTGGGCCATGAATATTCTATTTGACAATGTACACTCATCAAATAAATTGAACAACTGCCAAGTTTTCACTTTGTTGTTTGTGTAGGGAGTCCAAAGTTATTCACATCCATTCACTAATTTTTGCCCTGAGGAATAAATATGAATGATTTCTAAAAAAGAAATTTGAGTACTAAGCAGAGCTTTACTTGAAATTTTGAATAGCTACAGAAAAAGAGAAATGATTAAGCCTTTAAAATCCTTTGCTATGAACAGAAATTCCCCATCTACTTATTAAGAAAACATCCAGAAAATTGGATAATTATAATCATTTATATGTAGCTTGCATCTTTCCTAAAGTGTCACTCCATATACTCATTGTCATATTTACTTTCAAATCACCACCCAAGTGAAGATAAGGAAGCATACACACGCGCACACACACACACACACACACCTTCTCTCTATATATTTCTGTCTCTCTCCCCTCCTCTCTTCTCTCTCTCTCTTCCATCCTCCTAACTAAACTCACTACAGGATTAGTGAATATTACTATGTTTTACCTAGAATGATGCTGCCTTGCCTTTTAAATTCAATGAGGAAATTATCACTGACTTTCTCAATATTGTAGTCATGGTTTCTGCAAATTCAGTGACGTTTGAAACATATTCTAAGAGATAATAGATAAAAAACTCCAGGAGAGGAACCTGTTTTGTGGTCATCCAGCAGGCCACAGACACTGATGTATTTTCTGCATTACTTTTGTAACAGGTCCCAACTTTTTGCTGGCTGCCGTGAAGGCAAGATCCAGGTAAGAGCAAAGAGCTTCATGAAAAATAGCTGTTAACATGTTTACTGCTTTGGTGAAGCAATTCCTGCCAAAGGAGTGTGAGAGAATTTTTGTCTTTTTTTTTTTTTTTTTGAGAGGGGAGTCACACCCGGGGATGCTCAGGGGTTACTCCTGGCTCTTTGTTCAGGAATTACTCCTGGTGGTGCTCAGGGGACCATATGGGATGCGGGAATTGACTCTGCTCGGCCCTGTGCAAGACAAATACCCTACCCATTGAGCTATTGCTCTGACCCCAGAATTCTTGTCATTTGTCTATGTCAATTTATCGATGATGGGTCACTCATCCCTTTAAGGCCATGACAGGTGACCCCTTCCCTTTAAGACCTACGAGAGTCTAGAGTATTTTAAGACTATGAGAGTCTAGGCCATTCTTCTGAAAATATCTATGTATGAAAAACAATTCTGGGAGGAAAGGTGGGTTCTAACCCTAGCCAGCCATCCCAATAGAGCCTCACAAGAAGCCAGAGAAAATCCTTTATCTCTCTGGTTCATGAGTAAATGCACAAACTAAGAGTCTACTACCGAAAGTATCCCACCTGCACGGCAGAGCCTGGCAAGCTACCCGTGTCATATTTGATATGCCAAAAAAAACAGTAACAATTATAGAACTCATAATTGTTTCATGACTATGTAATTTAGACAAAATTTATCATTTTTTCCCCAAAGACATTGGTGTTTTCTTTAAAACTCTATAATGGGAGCAATAGCAATAGACCAGCAGATAGGGTGTTTGCCATGCATGTGGCTGACCTGGGTTCAACCCCCAGGATCCCATATCGTCTCCCAAGCACCACAGGAGTAATTCTTGAGTGTAGAGTCAGGAGTAACCCCTGAGCATTGCCTGGTGTGACCCAAAAAATCTGCTAAATGGATCACAATATACCATCAAGATACAGATGTTGAATAGTGTTAAGTTTACTAGAAAAGTTTGCTTTATGAAAGTTGAACTCTATCAAGTATTTTAAAAGCTGTGTTCAACATAACCAGAGAGCTTTATTTTCCATTGACCTAGATCACTCTATCATTGTTTTAGAAATTTCAAACAATTACAGAATGCAGCTAACATTTTTTCCTAGATTAAATCAGCCTATGTTCTGTGGGACAACATTCGGGATCCTTAATCAGACATTTGGATGGCCAAAAAAAACTCACTCTGTATGTGATGATTATACTAGAGTATAAAGATTTGTATTGTCTTCCCATTGATCATTGATTTGCTCAAGTGGGCTCCAGTAACACCTCCATTCATTGGAAATGAGGTCAACTATTGTTACTGTTTTTTGGCATATCGAATACACCACGGGTAGCTTGCCAGGCTCTTTTGTGGCTCTGGGTTCATCCCAGACAGCCCAGTATATATATATATACTGGGCCATCTGGATATATATATATATATATATATATATATCCCAGATATATATATATATATATTTGTATTGTATATATATATACATTAATATTTTGTATTTGTATATATATATGTATATTTGTATTTGGAGGAACTTGTGCAGAAAACTAGCTCCCCTATCAAGTTTGAAGAATCTAATTTAGCATGTGTCATGCCCAATTGTTGGTAACTCTCCAGGAAATTGATCCATGAAATGTGTATCATGGCCTTAAGAAATCCTTAATTTGTTTTTTACTAGCTACCTGTTTGTTATCAAAATCAGATTTTTCTTCTAGAACTAAATCTGGTTCCACAGCTAGATAATTTATTTTTCACATGGCACCTTTATAACTTTCACTTTGAAGCTTCTTCTGTAGATTTCATATAAATTTCTCCAATTTTTAGATTCTTTTCAGTGGCCCTTATACAGTATTTCGTGTAACTCATGCTAACTATGAAAAGACAACCTTACAAGGATGGTGACACAGTAAAATGAATTATGCATTTGTTAAGGCTTTTTGACTCCCTATAAGCAGCCAAAGAAGGCACCTAAAATATTTGATGGGTAAGTTTATGTTAAATGAAGTCACTTTTGCTCTTAGGGTCAGAAAAGAATGACTAGTGTTAGGGAAAAATATTTTCCAATTTTATCCCTTTGTCTTTTCTAGTCTGACGAAGTCTGATACCTCTTATGAAGGAAAAATACACTGCTCAAACTTGCTTTTATGGTAAACATTTGAGTCATTATAAATGGCTCATCGTGTTTCTCTTTCTAGCTGAAAATACCTACTCAACCTTTTTTCCTTCTTGCGTGGGGACAAGGGATGTTGAGCAGGAAAGCAATTTATTTTCTTTGAAAACACAGAGGGAGAATATTTATCAAGGTTTAATAGGGTATAACAAGCAAATTCTAAAGAATAAATAATAGTAATATTGTAGACCCTGAGGGAAGATGGCATGAAAGAGAGAGGATGCAGGCTTTGTGAGTTTTATAATGACAATGTTGCAACAATTACAGAATTATAACAAAGTCATAAAGCAAGGGATTTTAAGACACTGAAAAAAACATCCTAACATATGTTATCATTTTACTTGTTATAACTTTTTTCTACAAAAACATATAGAAACTACTGAATCTTAGGATAAATAAATAAGCAGTAAAGAGTAATTGAATTATACCAATACCACATTGAGAAACTATGAGAATCTAAGGAATCTTTGGCTTAAGGTTTTTATAATTTGTGAAGTTATAAATATATAGGTAAGAATAAAATCTGGATCCACGATAAGTCATAAATTAATTCTAATGCTCAAGTATAAGACAAAAGAATGTGAAATAAGAATGAACAGAAACAAAAACAAAAACAAAAATGAAAGATAATGAGATGCACAACTTGAAGAAATTGAACTACTGAATATTATCTCCAAATTTAAATAGCTTAGAAGGTAAATGAAATGATCACGGAAGACAGACAGAGCATAAGTATGAATAAATCTAGTAGAAATCAAGGGAAAAGAGAAATAATAATGAAGCAAACTCAAGAATCACAAGAGATATTCAGTCAACAATTATAGGCACTCAATCTTCAGAGTTGGTGCCCTTGATAAACGTCACTTTTACAGAAGCCTTAATATCATATACTCTCTGCTCCCTTTATTGATAATCATTTAGTTAACCAGTTTACTCTCTCAGGAACTTCACAGAAAACTGGATTAGACAAAGGGCCCGTAAGTAAATACATAGATATAAATACAAAAATATTATATGTTTATATACATTATTTAATAGATATAAATATATATTGCAAAATATGGTTCATGATATACAGGAAAAAAGTGAAAGTGGTGGGTAGTCAGATATATCCTCTCATATGAGCGAATATCTCAAATGAAACTCATAAACAAGAAGGAGCTGAACATACAAAGACTATTTTAGGCAAAAATGAAGAGACTGAATGTAGATCCTAAGGCCTCTAGAGATTGAATTGTTGGACATGTTGAGTTTCAAATTGCGGGATCTAAATAAACATGTATGTGATATGTGTATCATATGAAATGCCAGATATTTTCCAGTTATCATAAATGAGAAAGATTTCAATAAAAACGAAGATCTTTGAAAACATAAAACTATTTTTTATAGTCACCAAACATACCCAACAGTTCTTTTTTTTGTTTGTTTTGTTTTGTTTTGGGTCACACTCAGCAATGCTCAGAGGTTACCTACTCCTGGCTCTGCACTCAAGGAGTAACTCTTGGTGGTACTCAGGGGACCATATGGGATCTGAAGGATAAATCCCAGGTCTGCCATGAGCAAGATTTGCAAGCCCTACCAGCTGTGGACTCAGGTCCACCCTTACATTTTGAGCATCGACAAACTGAATCAGAAGAGGTCACTGAAGAAGTTGCAAGAGGTACCTATAACCCCTCTATTTTGCTTTGGTACAGGGAGGATAAGTACAAATAAAATTTAATTGGGCTTCACAAAAGTTGCATCATGTATTTTTAAATACTAGAAAGGAATGAATACACTTAATATGTGTTCAATGAAATATGACTGCAAAAATATTTTTTGCTACTTATGACAAACTAGTAGTCACAATTTTCACAGTGATACTTCTGAAAAACAAATGTACCAGCATGTATGGTACCTACCCTGAGCCATCCCAGGAATGATTCCTGAGAGCAATAAGGGGTCAGTTCTGAGTACCACTGGGTGTGGCCCCCAGATGAAAATAGTAAACATCATTTTAGGTATGGGGAAATGAAAGAAAAGTGATATGAAAGACTGAAGTCATAATTTGGTTACATTACGTGAAGGCAACGTTTGGCCTATGTAATTTCACCTTGTATCTGTATAGCTAGTGAGTCTTTAAATACTCTTGACTTAATATATTACATAATGAATGGTTTACTATAAATTATGTGCCATTGGTATAAATTTATTACTACTAATCTATTCCACATTTTATTGAGAAGTTTTATTTCCATTTTATATTATATTTTACTGAGAAAACAATTTATAAATTGCTTCTTTGGAAATGATTAAATGATAAAAATCAAATCAAACAAAAATGAAAAAAATATAAAATAAAATATTAAAAAGTCATTATGCTGTGCCTTGTTTTGTGTAAGAGTTGCTATTTCTTTGAATCATATTTCTATGAAAGTATAAATTTTGGTTTTCTTAGAAACCTTCATATTGGAATCCATATAATAAAGAAAAATATCATCAGTTTAATTTCAATACAAGTAGAATATCCTTTGTTAAGTTTCATTACTTAAATTTAACTAAATATAAGATAAGAACAAATAAAGTGCTACATTTGATTATATTTTTCCTTTTTAGATGGTAAAATATAGAGAAGGAGACTATGAGAGAGAAATTATTAAACACTTTAAAACAGGTATAAATTGACAATGAGAAAAAATGCAAGGAGACTCGCACATTTTATTTGTAATACTGGACATTAATTAGTTTATGCTGACTTTGATCAAATGGCTTTTCTAAATATTAAAACTATTAAATGTGACCAACCAGGAGAAAAATATATCTTAGAAGTGTGAGCAATTTAATTATAAGGTCAAACTTGGGAAAGAGGAAATCACAATCAAGCTCACACCTTAAATAAATGTTTCCTGTGGTTTTATTTATATCAACTAAGCTAATGTGCAGCATTAACCTATTGTTAGGCATTAGCATTATTGATGAATTTGTGTGGAACTATTAATCAGTTTGCTTCAGAGAAACAAACTAGTGTTTTAATTTGTTTCCTCAACTATATAGAGATCTGCTTTTATGTTTTCCACTAACCAATCTTTCATGGAAAGTGTTGGAATGTGCTTCAACTGCTAAGCTGGAAACTGTGAATCTAAAACATTCTCCTCTCCCTATGATGTGATATCTTATTAAAGGAAGCACTCTTTTAAAAACATGTATCTTTATTGCTTGCCTTTATTATTCCTTAAGTGAATTCTTGTATCTGGATATATTTTCTTCAGAATGAATCACTAAATTCATCCATGTCCTTTCCTGCAAAATTGTGCTTGCTGAAAATAAGGTTTTCATGTTTGTACACTGCCTTTCTGGTTAATGCAAATAAATAAAGAAGTGTATTCCATTAGATAAGTGGTATGTGCAACAAGGTTATACCATTTTTATAAGAAAACTAACTTTGGGGCCGGAGTGATAGCACAGAGTGGAGGGTGTTTGCCTTGCACACTGCTGACCAGGATTCAATGCCCGACATCCCATATGGTCCCAGAGCACCACCAGGAGTAATTCATTTTTATTTTTTGGTTTTGGGCCACACCTGGAAATGCTCAGGGGTTACTCCTGGCTCTGCACTCAAGATTTACTCCTGGTGGTGCTCAGAGGACCATATGGGATGCCAGCGGCGAACAGGGTCAGCAACATGTAAGGCAAATAAGGAGTAATTCTTGAGTGCAGAGGCAGGAGCAACCTCTGAGCATAGTCTGGTGTGCCCCAGCCTCCCCCCACCCCCAATAAAAAGAGAAATAAGCTTTTTAAAGCCATCCAGATAGGTTTGATATATTTTGCTACACTTTGGATTCCACTAGTTATAGGTATGGCCCCTCTTATGGGCAGTTCTTAGGAATAACCATAAGATATTGGATGACTTTTTCTAGAATGCTAGTAACATCTAACTTCTTGATAACAAGTTAGAAATGTAAAGATTTATTTACTTGGGAGATGCATATAGAAGAAGGACTAGAAATTATAAACCATTGGCCAAAGTGGAATTGAGAACTGTTCACAATTTTGGACTAACCATAAGGCAGTGAGTAATGTTTATATTTTCTTTAAAAACAGCATTGGAGATATTACTGTACTAATTATATGTTTTCGTGGATGGGGAACACTTTGGAAAATACTTATATTATATGCTTACATAATCATTTGATCACTTGAATCCTGTCATTCATGGATTTGCTTGAGCGGGCGCCAGTAACATTTCCATTGGACCCTATCACGTGCCAATGTAGCCCAATGGCATCTGGTTGATTCAGGAATATGAAGGGCCTCAAACCGTTCCTTTAGGGTCTTGACAAGGGAAGTCTGACCATCTTGTAGGTGGGCGGCAATGTGATCTTTCGACATCCCGTGGGATCCAGTCGGTAACGGCTCTAGTCCAGTGGTTGTCTCCAAATCGCATTACTTGTCCAGCCCATTTCAATGCCTTGGCAAACGAGACAGCATCTCTGATTCTGGAATAGCGACAGAGGTCCGAACTCCGGGATTCCTTCTCTCACTTGAGTGAGGCGTGATATTCCAAGCATAGCTCTTTCGATTCCTCTCTGGGAAACCCGAATAGCATTCTCATCTTGCTTTCGTAGGTCTTTGAGGCGTAGGCTAACACAGGGACAATGGTGGAGTCAAAGAGATGTGCCCAAAGCCGGAAGTTCTTTGTCTGCTTAGCTATTTCTTCGATGCCTTTGAAGGCATTCCATGCCGCTCTCTTCCTCCTGGCGCAGCTCAGGTTTTAGGTCGTTCATCATATTGACTTCTCGACCAAGGTACACATAAGTGCTTCATTCAGAGATGTCTGTTCCATTGAGAGTGAATAGGGCCTCTGGAACTAGTTCATTTTTCATAAACATTGTTTTTTTTAGATTCAACTGTAGACCTATCTTTTCACATTCTCAGTCAAAGTCAGCCAACATTTGTGCTGCTTGGCTAATGTTTCGTGTTATTAGAATGATGTCATCAGCGAAGTGGAGGTGGTGTAGTTGCCGACCATCTATCTTCACTCCCATTCCTTCCCATTCTAATTGTTGCATGATGTTCTTGAGGGTGGCACTGAAGAGTATTGGTGAAATGGTATCACCCTGTTGAACCCCTCTTTTGACATCAATGATCCCTTCTTTGTAGAATGGTGAGATCCTGGTGGTGAATCCGTAATACAGCTCACAAAGGGTCTTGATGTATTGGGTTTGAACACCCTGTTTGGCTACGGCTCCGATGACTGCTTCAGTCTCCACAGAATCAAAGGCTTTCTTTAAATCAATGAACGTGAGACAGAGTGGCATTTTGTACTCCCCTACAAACCTCAATGAGTTTGGTTACCGTGTGGGTATCGTTGATTGTGCTGAATCCTTTCCAGAAGCCAGCTTGCTCGCATGGTTGTCTTCATCTAGTGTTCTGCCAATCCTGTTCAGGATGACTCGAGTGAACAGCTTGTAGATGACGGAAAACAGGCAGATGGAAAGACAGTTGCTGATGTCATGAATGTCTCCCTTCTTGAACAGTAGAATTATCCTTCTGGTTTTCCATTGGGAGGGCACCTTGCATTTGGACAGGTAGCGTGTGAAGACCCGAGCTAGTGTATTGATGAGTACCTACAGCAGATTCTTCAGGTGTTCGGGTATGTGGGCAGGTGGACGTGGCTTTCAAAGAGATTTGAGATGAAGTCATGGATACTCTTTTCCATTGCCTTTCTGGAAGATGTGATAGATCCATCAGGGCGTCGGAGGGCAGTCATCTTGGTCTTATAGTTGGCGAAGGACAAGCGGGCGTTCCGAAAGCTTTTCCCGGCTTCTCTTGCATCTTTCCATGTTTCTGCTCTTCTGTCTTTGAGGTCTTCTTTTATAGCTTCTCTGCACCGCTTTACAAGCTTGGACGTTAGCATTTGGTCACCTGAGGCTCGTGCCTTGCCACCTTGGCGAATGAGCGCCAGACTTTTTGAAGATAGGCATCCTTTTGTGTCTTTCTCTCTCTCGGCATTCTTCGCACAATCATGGAGGTGCTGAACCAGACGGTTGCTCACATAAGATACGTTTTTTTTGCTTTTCATTGGTATTGTAAATGTTTGTCAAAATAATTTTAGTTTGTTTTGGTATGAATTACTGTATTTTTTTTGAATGAATAAATGGAGACTCTATTGTTTGGGGGCCACCTGGCAGTATTCAGGGGTTACTCCTTTTTTTTTACTCAAGGATCATTTTTGACTCAGAATATCACATACTGTGATGCTGTTGGAAATACAAGTTGGGGTTGAACGTGTGTAAGACAAGAAATATTTTTCTGACCAGCAATTTACCTTAGTTCAGGTTTTAATAGAAGTAAACATAAATTGGATTATGCCTGAATATATGAAACCTATCTCTTTACCAATTTCCATTTTACCTCCTATGACTTTGTTTATATTTTGTTATAAACAAACTTATGAAATCTGCCTAAAAACATATTCTCTTATGTCATGACACCTATCCTCCATTTATTTAGGATAAAATTATTTTCCTCTCCCACTTTATTTTAAATCCTAAGAGACTTACATGTTGAAAAGTAGGGATATTGGTTACATTGACGGCAAGGAGGTTGGTATATAGTGATGAGTGTGGTATTGGAATTCTGTGCATAGGGAACCATTAGCTATATTGTAAACATCATAATCTCAATAATTTAAAAAAAATTAACTTTAGTGGAATAAACTATGCCTGTATATTTTCATTCCAAGAAAAAAACATGTACAAATATACCTGTGTGAAAGTTTGATATTTCCTAACTAATATTGAGTAACATTTGAGATTTCTTGTTTAATTTTTAAAAATAAAACAACATGGCAATTTAAATCTTTTTAATCTTACAATGACACTGCATCTAGCCAGTGTCATGCCTCTACTACTCTAAGAAAGATATTTCTACAACTGGTAAAGTTTAAAGACAAGGTTACTATAAATTGGGATCTTTTTAAAAACTAATTATAAAGTTATGTCATATCATTAAATAATTGAGCATAAATTACTACAGAAAATTAATTTTGAAATAATGATTCTTTTCCTGTCAATCCACAAACTGAGATAAGAATCAGATGTCCACCACTCACATTTTCCTAGCAAGATTAAGCCAAAGCTCTAAAAATGATGGCTTTTTATTAAACACCTGCAAATTAGAGAGGAGGGAATAGATGAGGTAGCAGACAAAAAGTTCATATTGAGAGAGGTCTTTATCTGGTTCACAGCTAATAATTCAATACTGTAGAATTCTCTGAGAAGAAAAAGATTGGATTGAGTACCAGAAGAAAGTGGAGACTTCTCATTTATTGAATCAAGAAAGGCTCAAAGTCAAAACCAAGCAAGGTTAAGATGAAGAGATATCTGTCTACTGACCAAGCAGAACAGACTTGGCAAGGCGGACAAAAATAAAATCTTCTGCTCTTTTTTCTGGATCCAGGTTTCCAATCTAGATTTATATATGCATGATTTTTTCTCTGTTATTAAATCTCTACTCCTTGGACATGCAAATTCTCCAGCAGTACAATAAATTTACAGGGACCTTTTGAAAACCTAGACATTAGCCCTACTAAATGTGATTTGAAATCTAAGCTACAAATGCTTTATATATTAAAATAAGTTTTTTTTAAATAAATGCCATCAACAATTGAAAATCTGAATCACAAGCACGTTATATGTTAAAATAAAGGTTATTTTAAAAATAAATACAACAATCATGGGACATTGGTGGAGGGGAAATTGGCACTGGTAGAGGGATGGGTGCTAGAACACTGTATGACTAAAACCCAAATATGAACACTCTTGTAACTGTTTATCTCACGATGGTATAATATTTTTTTTTCTTTCAGGTCACACCCGGCAAAGCTCAGGGGTTACTCCTGGCTCTGCACTCGGAGGACCATGTGGGATGCCGGGAAACAAACCTGCGTCTGCTGTGTGCAAGTTAAATGTTTCCCCCTCTGTGCTATCACTCCAGTCCCCAAATTAAAAAAAAAAATAAGTAAATACATGCCACAAGAAACTTAAAAATCTAAGTCAAAAACACTTTATATGCTAAAAGTTTTTTTAAAAAATAAGTGCAATCAACAATTGATGAAAAATACACATAATGGGCTGGTAATTAATATAGAAAGCTATAAAAATAAACAATTATTTTAGAAAGTCTAACTGGAGATAACCAACATTGAACCTTCGGAGCCATCTATTTTTTCCTATTTTAACTTGGCTTCACAACTCCAAGTTAATTTTCTTCAAAAAACAGGTTATCTCTAATCAGTCATTGCTCTGGTAGGTCAGAGCTGTCTGGAAAAGTGAGATTTTTTTCCCCTCATATATTCAGCTCCTCAGTGCTCCACCCAAGAGATAAGATGATTCTCCCTGTTGTCGTTCATCAGTAAATGTACAATCTGAGAGTCTAGTACCGAGAGTACATCACCCACACGGCAGAGCTTGGCAAGCTACCCATGTAATATTTGATATACCAAAAACCATTAACAATTATAGACCCCGTTCCAGTGACCTGACCTTGAGGCTCTTCATGTTCCTGGTGCAAGCAGATGCCCTTGGGCTACACTAGTATGTGACAGGATGCCTGGATGTTACTGCTGCCTGCTCCAGCAAATTGATGAACAATGGGAAGACAAGAGATAAAAAGAGATACATATCTTCAGCACTATAGCTCTTCAGTTACAACAGCTTTTCCATGTATCAGTGTTGCAATGTTACTTACCATTGTTAAAATCTGCTTGCATAAGCAAATATTGCTAAATGCTAAAGGTTACTTCTCTAAGTTTAAAGCAAATAAGAATTACCTGTTTGGATTAGATAATGGCTGAAATTCACATTGCCTAACCAGCTTCTCCCTCCCCCATGAAACCTATTCTGCAGGTCTAGGGATCATCCTTTGAGAAGAAAGTGACTAAAGAGCCCTGAATTTCAGGGAAGATTATAATTACTTTTTTATTATATCACCGTGGTTATTATGACTTTCTAAGAAAAAATGTTACTTTTAAAATATTTCTGTGGATCACAAAAACTATCAATCCTCTCCAGGTTGTGATTCTTATATAGTCTTATATTCTGCCAGAATTATATTGGTTTGATTACTAAGAATTCCTTCTGTTTGATTATCAGATGATCAAATGTCTTACTATGCATAAATTAATAAAGCTTTCCTCCACCGAAACTTCTTTATGAACCTTTCCATAAAAATTTCTCTTGAAGTCATTATCTATGTTTTCTTGTCTCCAATAAAAATTCAAACACACAATAATTTGCAGTGAGTATATTAGAATATTTAGTAATTTTACACCTATTTTAGAAACCAAATTACTAAAGATGAAAATGTGTTTTCTTGATAACAGACAAGGGGCAGATAATTAATTTTTTGCTTAGATTCTTAGACATAGTCACACACCTTTTTTTTGTATATATTTCACTTCAAAAAAATCTTTGTATTGAGTGATTGTTATGAAACAAATGGTGGCAGGTCCTTAATCAAAAACAAAAATCTATCTGATGAACTACTTTTTGGTTGATAAAGAAGAATTAAGGGGTTAAAGAAAAAAGTAGTGACTAATCTATGTATAGCTGAGATAACATTACAGATCTGAATCTGCCACCTATTACTTTGAGATAAAATCTGTTTATAGAACCTCCTGCGTAAATATTGAATAGCGTATGTTAGCTTCTAAATGCACTTGAGAATTTGTCATCAAAATTCAGAGCACCTATCAGTGAAAAACTTACGCCTTGAACTTAATTGGATTAAATGGTTCTGAAGTACACCCCATATTAATATTGCATGACTTTCCTGAATGATTTATTGGTGGCCTCACTTTTGATAATAAGAAAAAAAGTAGCTGAAAAGTCTCTGGGTAAATACATATTAATTACTGTTTATTTTTGAAGTAGAGTTTCCTTTTATGCCAAGAGTTCATAAACACAAAGAGCAAGCAATATTCTCAGCTACTTGGGAAACGCTATGTGCTTAAAACAGTTCTTTAAACTTATAAATATCTGAATGTAGCTTTCCAAACATTCTTTCTAAGTTTTGAACAAGACTGCTATTTTTGTGGACTCTGGACGACATGAACTAGACCCCGAGGCAGAAACTGCAGGTTCATGATATTGTGCTAAGTTCTCTTTAAAAGAAGAAAAGCAGAAAAAAAAGGAAGCCAGAGGGAAGAATCACATACTGAGAATAGCTAGATAAGTTTCAAGGGAAAATATTTTAAGCAAATGGTACCCAAGACAGGTTATATGTTTATTTATGGACAAACTTCCACATATTCTATTATGCTTGGAACGAATGAATGCTGATCATGTCCAAGTCCCCGAACCATATGCATTTAAATTAAAAAAGTATAGAAGTAGAGTATACACTAAGGTGGGATCTATTGACCGTGTCAGGAATAGCAGCATTTTCATTTTTCCTTTTGTAATAGAAATCATTGTGTGTGTGTTCAGGATGGATTCTTGGTCTTTGTTAATCTCAGCGGTAGGAGCATTTGGGATTTTAAAAGCTATTGATTTTTTTTTAAAAAGAGATTCTAGTCCTATTTTATGTATTCTCAACTTCTATTTCAAACTGTAAGTTGAGTATTCATTGCATAGGTGTTCAGTTCTTGGTGATGTGATTTAGAGACTTCTTTTGCATGCTTTGAAGGTTTTCGATACTTGTTCACCTCTAAAGGACAAACAATAATTTCATTTAATTAATGATGTTTTTTCTCCCCATTCCTCTGTGCATATAATATCATTAATTGTGATATAAAGGATGCAAAATGGGAGCTTTTAGTGTGTCTTTCAGTTGTAAATCTCTCAACACCGCCTAAGTAATCTATTTTCTTTTCTAATCAGTTTTTATACTACTTGCCTTTCCTCTGAAGTATTTGAACCTTTGTTGGCCCCTAGAATTAACTGTTTACACTTTTTCAAATGAACTGTTAATTTTTGTAATTATTCTCAATTCAAAAGGAATATTGAAAAAATGGACATTTTACATTGTTTATGTTATTATAGAGAAGTCCGGACTTCTCTCTCGCCAGACCTCCACCCAGCGGACCAGCCTATCAGCGCCCGGCTCATCGAGATCCACCCTGCAGCAGTCTTTCTTAAATCTGGCTCAGGTATGCCAGTCCAGAGAATTGCAGACATGGGGCAGAGCTGCTCCTGGCTCTCCCTGTGACCAGCCGCTCACGAGGCGCCCGGAAGGGATAGTGGGTTCTAGCCCTGGCCCACCACCCCAGCAGAGCCTCACAACAAGCCAGACGACCCCCCCACTCCATGAGGGCCTCCATTTTCCACATCCGGACTTCTCTCTCGACAAACCTCCACCCAGCAGACCAGCCTATCAGTGCCCGGCTTGCGCGGTTCATCAATAAATGCTGGACTTAGAGATGCCTACAAGAGTATGCTACCTACACGGCAGAGCCTGGCAAGCTTCCCGTGTTGTATTTGATATATATGCCAAATACCAGTAACAATTATAGACCTCATTCGGAATGGATTGAGGCTCTTTATGTTCCTGGAGCAAGTAGATGCCTTGGGCTCTACTAGCATGAAACGGGACATATGGAGGTGTTACTGGGGCCCACTCAAGCAAATCGATGATGAACGGGAAGACAGAGACAGAGACAGATGTTATTATAACAAAGCACCTTAAAAGCAGCTTGAATTCATGATGATTAAAAGTCTGAATAGAAAAAAAATCAAAGAGTAGGACTATAAAATAAAAGATAATTGGTTAAAAAATTCTTCTAGAAATGAAAGAATTTGTTTTCTTCCCTCTATATGTAGATTAGAATTAGAGAATTCTCCATCATGATTTTCACTTAAAACTGTTAAAACAGAAAAAAGAATGAAAACTCTCAGGTATAATGAATAACAAAATATTATTAAAAAACCTTTCCTTCCTATATTTATTTTTTTGTGGTGACTACAGGAATAACTATGGCATAGGATCTTGCATTACATTGAAAGAACGTACTGTTCAAGAAAAAATTCCAGGTGTGTGTGAAAAAAATGTGAAAACTCATAGTTTGATTTTGAGAACGAGAAAGTAAATCGTATTTTGTAGTTACATTCTTTAAAATTTGGCTACAAAGGGGAAACAGAGAGTACAGAGGGTATGGCTTTTATTATCCCTAGCTCCAGATACTTTCCTTTAAGACATCAGGAGTGATCCCTGAGATCCCAGCATTTTTTATTTCGTCTATGCTTTGTGTATATAATAATAATTATAAAAGCATTAGTAAGTTATATATGCACTGATGGCTTTGTAGTCTTATATTTCATAGAAAAAACTTTGTAATATTATGGTAGACATTAAAAAAATATGTAAGTGGTTGTGTTCTAAGACAAACTATAACTTGCTGTTTAAAAGAAAACAGACGAGAGGACTGCCACTCGCTTATTTATTTATTGATTGATTGATTGATTGGTTGATTCGTTTGCTTATTTATTTATTTAGCTTTTTTGGTCACACCCAGAGCAGCCACGCTGAGGGGTCACTCGTGGCTTTTTCACCCAGGAATTACTCCTGGCATACTCGAGGTACTATATGGGATGCCAGGGATCGAACCCGGTCAGCCACGTGCAAGGCAAATGCCCTATCCGCTGTGCTATCACTCTGATCCCAATTGATTCCATTTTATTTTTTTTTTATTATTTTTTAATGGAGAGCAAGAACATTCTGATTTTTGTCTTGGCTATTTAATAATCAGGAAAATAAAACAACATTACAAACATCAACTTAATTCCACATTACTCTATATGTTCTGGTTTATAAAGAGAAAAAAGTTTCCTTAGCTATATGTTATTTATTTTGCTTTTTGAAATATTTGTTTTAATTAAGAAGCACTTTCAATTGTTTGAGGTTTTAAGTCGTTTTCCAGTGACTAGTAGAATTATTTTTATGTATTTTATCTGTTTAAGTTTTGGATCACACTCAAAAGTGCTCATTGGCTTCTCTGGCAAGTAGATTGAGGATTACTCTTTGGGGTACTCAGGTGAGACTGCAGTACCACCTTTGAACTCCAGCCTCAGAAAATAAAATAGTCTATACTAGCTCTTTTTTTTTTTTTTTGCTTTTTTGGTTCACACTCGCCAATGCTCAGGGGTTTCTCCTGGCTCTGCACTCAGGAATTACTCCTGGCGGTGCTCGGGGAGACCATACAGGGTGCCGGGGATTGAACCCAGGCCAGCACAGGCTGGCTGCGTGCAAGGCAAATGCCCTACCCGCTAGGCTATCTCTCCAGCCCCTACACTAGCTCTTTAAGCTTCTTCCCTACCACAAAAATTACAAACGTAATTTAATGTCCAAGATTAGCTTCACGTTTTTTAAGTAAATATATGATTAAAGAAGTTGCATATAATTTTGTAAAATGTTTGCTATTTTCTGATTTTAACATATTCCTGTATTTCTCCTGACATTATTTTTCCTACCAATTCTTTAAATTATAAGGAATAATGAATAATGAATTTTTTTCACCCATTGCTTTTTCTTTCAGTGTATATAACATTCATAATTGAACTAATTATAAAGATTAAAATTTTGCTTCAGTGTAAAATAAATCCAGAATTACCAAACGTTTAACTGCATTAATTATTTATGGAAATAAAATTGTGATTGAGGTAATAATTTGGCTGAGAAAGAAATAACAACAATTAGCATCCCACATTATCCCCAGGTAATTCCTGAGCACTGCTGGATGTGGACCCCCAAAAAAATTTAAAAAGAAATTTAACATATGCACACATTTGGTACATTATATCAGAAAAGAATAACACTAGGTGTTATTTCTTCTATTATTCAGATTTATAAAATCATTAAAAAATTTTAGGCATTTATTTTAAAATTGTGAACCTAATTTTACAATGGGAAGTAGGATCACTTGTCACTTGTTTTCCTGTTGTTTATCAATTTGCTTGAGCAGGCGCCAGTAATATCTTCATTCATTGGGAATGAGGTCCATTATTGTTAATGTTTTTGGCATATTGAATACACCACAGGTAGCTTGCCAGACTCTGCCCTGTCTCTAGGTTCATCCCAGGGAACTCAGTCTATGTCAGACCATCAAACATTCAGGGTCCATGGGGCAGAGTCCTGGGTGTAGACAGGCCTGTCTCCTGTCTGCCACCTGCTGACACAGCCATTCACAGCAGCCACACCTGCAACACCTCGGTGGGCAGGAGGAAGTAAGATAGTTCCAAAGATTTATTTGCTAGGGTAGGAGCTCATATAAACATGTTGGAGAATAAACAAATGTATGTTAAAGTATTGCATTTGGATGTCAACATTTTAAAATCTTTTACTTTCTACAGGGTGGTTGTAATAACTACTTCAACTTTTAATAAATTGCTTACAAACATGTGAAACTTACTCTTTTACAAATTACATTTCTAACTCATAGATAGAAAAACGTCACTTTTCTTCTTTAGCTAAGGCTATCTTCTGCCTCTCTTTAATCTGTGTTAGAAGATTTTCCCTCAAAATGCTATGAATTGGGCATACTGACCACAATTCCAGGCAGACACTTGTGATATTTGGGAAAGAATTGTGTTGTATGAAATTTTAATACACAATTCTAAGTAGCAGGTCAGAAGATTTGAATAAGATCCAATCAGTAGGAGTGTAATTATTCATAAAGTCTACATTGATGTATAAAGTGACTTCACACTCGATTTCTGAGGATACAACTTCATGAAAATATTCATGAATAATGACAAAGATAATTCTATGGAGCAATTGAACGTTTTTTTTTTGTTTGAACATGGAGATTTTTACCTATCTGATCTAAGGAGCTATTGTCAACTTAATTTGCAATATTTACAAATATAGCCATGTCAAAATAACGTAGCAAAAATAAAATCTACTACTAAACCGTCTATCTGAAGTATTCTTAAAGAATAATTTGAATGACACGAATCATTTTAATTCAAATAAATAAGACATTAATTCCTTATTTTAGAAGCATAAAACCTGAACCAGCTAAGTATGAACAGACCTTCATTAATCTAGTTGAGGGCAGCAAGAGGTCCTTGAGCAAATTCCATATTAATGGGCAAGCATGGGAAATTGTCTCCTTCCTTTCTCTCTTCCTCCCTCCCTCCCTCCCTTCCTTCCTTCCTTCCTCCCTCCCTCCCTCCCTCTCTCGTTCTATTCTTCCTTCCTTCCTTCCTTCCTTCCTTCCTCCCTCCTTCCCTCCCTCCTTCCCTCCCTCCCTCCTTCCCTCCTTCCCTCCTTCCTTCCTTCCTTCCTTCCTTCCTTCCTTCCTTCCTTCCTTCCTTCCTTCCTTCCTTCCTTCCTTCCTTCCTTCCTTCCTTCCTTCCTTCCTTCCTTCCTTCCTTCCTTCCTTCCTTCCTTCCTTCCTTCCTTCCTTCCTTCCTTCTTTCCTTCCTTCCTTTTTATTCTGTGGTGGTGGTGCACACCTGGTGGTGTTTAGAGCATATTCCTCCCTCTGTATTGTGTGATAACTCCTGGTGAAACTTGGAGGAACATGCTGTGACAAGGATAGAACTTCAATTACTACGAAATGAAAAACACACAGATATACTATTTCTCTAACCCTCATCTACCCCTTTTTTTGGCTTTTTTGGATCACACCCAGCGATGCTCAGGGACTACTCTTGGCTCTTTGCTCAGGAATTACTCCTGGCGGTGCTCAGGGGACCATATGGGATGCCAGGGATCGAACCCGGGTCACACGCCTACAAGGCAAACACCCTCCTCACTGTGCTATGGCTCTGGCCCACTCTTGTACCTTTTAAAGAAGCTCTGTTAATCTTTTTTTGAAAGACTGGACAATACTATGAATTGCCCATCATTCAGTTATGCAGATTTAATACATTTGCTGTGAAACTTATGTGAGTTCCTTTGTATGTTAGTTTCCTCGTTGTTCTTACTGCTTTCCACATTCTGTCTCTGTTTCTGGCTCTTGTCATTCTGATTACATGTTCTGGAGTTTTTCTATATGTGTCTACTTTTTCTGAGACTCATAGGGCTCCATGGATCTGGGTGCATGCACTCCTCACCACTGGAGAATTCTTTTTTTTTTACATTTATTTATTTATTTATTTATTTTATTTTTTTTAATTTTTTTATTATACCACCGTGAAACATACAATTACAAAGGTGTTCATAATTGGTTCTTGGTAATACAGTATTCCAGCACCCATCCCTCCACCAGTGCCCCATTTCCACCACCAATGTACCCTCCTCCCCTCCCATCCCCCATTCTTATCTGCTATTTCTATGACTAATGTTCTCTTTTAAAATGTCCATTCTATTTCTCAGGTAAGTTTTTCTTCTTGAACTCAGATATAGTTCTCCTGTGTGCAATGAATTCCTTTTCAGATCTATTTCTCTAATATTTTTTAAATGCACCATCTTCTTCATAGCATCATTATTCACAGCAGCAAAATAAAAGTTAGAAATTTAATAAAAAATACCAAAAGATGTTTTCATGTGAAATACTAAAAACAAAAACAAACTATGAAAATACAAGAACAGTAATTCAATATTTATGGAAAAACTGATAGTTACTGGAGGAAAAGGAGAGAGGATTTGGAGGAGATTGGTAGGAAGGTGTAAAATTGATAATATTAAATGGTATTAGAACTTAGGGGCTAGGTGTGTTAGTTATATAAACATTTAGAAGAATAAATCTGTGCTTACATAAACTTATATGATGCAAACCAAATGTAAATCAATAATATTTATAATAAATCCATTTCCTAATATTTGTAATTATAGCTTTCTGAAATATAATGACATTTCATGATCAATGAATTTTTAAACAGCATGGGTTTCTTTTTGAAGTATTGTTTCTGCCTTGGTAGAGATTCTTATATTCAAAGAAATTTATAACTGAGAGAGTACAGTTGTGACCAAGAAATATTTACATTTCATTCTTTCCTTTTTAAATAATATTTCAATATTATTTAAATATGTAGTATTAATGAGCAATATATTAAGTCATAATTTCAACATTCTCATATAAAACATGAATTATGAATGAATTACAAAATAGGCTTTCATGGCATATTAAAATGGAAAACAAAGATTACAGAAGAATTTGAGAATTAAATGTCAGGAAAAGTATTCTCTCAGGGAAGTTATTAACAGGTTGACATGACTATCTTTTTTAAACCAGATAATCCCCATTTTTGTTCATTTTTCAATATGGATAAACACAACCATAATCTCTCCCTTATTTCAGTTATCTGGGTTCTTTTTGTATTCTTTTTCCTCTGAGAAGAAAGACTATAAAATATAATTTACAGGTTAAATCTCTGTTGGATTCCTCCACTCTCCTACCACCACACACTCCATTGTGTAGTTTGTACTCTTTCAAACTGAAAATATTTTAATTGTTTTTATTCATTACCCACCAAAGAAAAAAAATTTTTTTTTAATATTTTATTATACCACCGTGAGATATACAATTACAACGTTGTTCACGTTTGGAGGTTTCGGTCACACAGTGTTCCAGCAACTCGCCCTCCACCAGTGCCCATCTCCCACCACCCATGTCCCCAATTACCTCCCCCTCCCACGGCCTGCCTAAATAGCAGGTTCTTTATCTCCTCTCTCTATCCCTCTCTTTTTCTTTTCTTCTCCTACACATTGTGGGTTGCACTACATACACTTAGAAGAAAAATGTTTTTAAAAAATAAAATAAAACCAGATCAAGGCTAGGTAAAGTCATGTGTATTTTTATTATCGTCTACTATTTTATAAATATCTTCAAAGTAATTATGTTGCTTAAATTAACAGCACCGAATATAATTGTCTATGCAATCTTAGGAAAGCATATGAGAAACTAAAAGGGAAAACTTTTACAAGGTGGTTGGTATATCACGATAGTCCTTTATACATTGTCTCAGGTTTTCATATTTTAACCTAAATAGCTTTTCATTGATCAATACACTAGCTTGGCTCTTCACACTCTACCTGTCCAAAATGCAAGGTGCCCTACCAATGGAAAACCAGCAGGACAGTTCTACTGTTCAAGAAGAGAGACATTCACGACATCGGCAACTATCGCCCCAGCTGCCTGTTGTCCATCATCTACAAGCTGTTTACATGAGTCATCCTGAACAGGATTAGCAGAACACTAGATGAAGAACAACCATGCGAACAAACAGGCTTCCGGAAAGGATTCAGCACAATCGACTATATACACACAGTAACCAAGCTCATCGAGCTTTGTAGGGAGTACAAGATGCCGCTCTGTCTCACGTTCATTGATTTACAGAAAGCCTTTGATTCTGTAGAGACTGAAGCAGTCATCGAAGCCCTACCCAAACAGGGTGTTCAAACCCAATACGTCAAGATCCATCGTGAGCTGTATTACGGATTCACCACCAGGATCTCACCATTCTACAAGGAAGTGATCATTGATGTCAAAAGAGGGGGTTCGACAGGGTGATACCATTTCACCAAAACTCTTCAGTGCCACCCTCGAGAACATCATGTGACAATTAGAATGGGAAGGAATGGGAGTGAAGATAGATGATCGGCAAGCACACCACCTCTGCTTCGCTGGTGACATCGTTCTAATAACACCAAACATTAGCCAAGCGGCACATATGCTGGCTGACTTCGACCGAGAATGTGGAAAGATAGGTCTACAGCTGAATCTAAAGAAAACAATGTTCATGAAGAATGAACTAGTTCCTGAGGCCCCATTCACTCTCAATGGAACAAACATCTCTGAATGCAGCAGTTATGTGTACCTAGGTCGAGAAATCAACATGATGAACAACCTAAAAGCTGAGCTGTGCAGGAGGAAGAGAGCAGCATGGAATGCCTTCAAAGGCATCGAAGAAATAGCTAAAAGGACAAAGAACCTCCAACTCCAGGCACATCTATTTGACTCCACCCATTCTCCCTGCATTAGCATACGCCTCAGAGACCTGGGCCCTACGAAAGCAGGATGAGAATGCTATTCGTGTCTCCCAGAGAGGAATCAAAAGAGCTATGCTTGGAATATCACGCCTCACTCAAGTGAGAGAAGGAATCCGGAGTTCAGACCTCCGTCGCTATTCCAGAATCAGGGACTCTGTCTCGTTTGCCAAGGCATCGAAAATCAGATGGGCTGGACATGTAATGCGATTTGGAGACAACCGCTGGACTAGAGCCATTACCGACTGGATCCCACGGGATGTCAAAAGAGCATGTGGCCGCCCACCTACAAGATGGTCAGACTTCCTTGACAAGACCCTGAAGGAACGATTTGAGGCTCTTCATATTCCTGAATCAACCAGATGCCATTGGGCTACATTGGCACGTGATAGGGTCCAATGGAAATGTTACTGGCGCCCGCTCGAGCAAATCGATGAATAATGGGATTCAAGTGATCAAGTGATCAAGCTTTTCATTTTCAACAGAACCATAGGAATTAGTTCACATAACTTGTGTGCATAACTTTTGTGTAAATTCAGCCATAATAAAATTAGATATTTTAAAATATTTTTCCAAAAGGGATTCATCTAATGTTTATTAGACATCCATTTGCACATTTATATATTACAATTAAGTTTGTGAAACTATTTTACAAAAAGCCCACCAAACACAATTTAAATATTAATTACAATACAACTTAATTTTTTTTTAATTTCTGAGGCTGGAGGGATAGTACAACAGGTAGGGAGTTTGCCATGTATGTTGCCAACTTGGGTCCCATCTCCGGCATCCCATATGGTCCCCGAGTACTTCCAGGACTAATTCCAGAGTGCAGAACCAAGTGTAACTCTTGAGCATTGCTGAGTGTGACCCAAAAGGCATAAATAAATAAGTAAATAAATAAATAAGTTTTATTTATTTTTATTTCTGTTACTGGTTTTGGCATATCGAACACGCATCTGACAGCTTGCCAAGCTCTGCCATGCGGGTGCTATATTCTCATTACTTTGTGGGGCTCTCTCAGAGGGGTGGGTAGAATATTCATGGTAATTTGGAGGTAAATTGGGAGTGGCCACGCCCAACTGGGAAAGCTGGTTTCTACTCTGCTGGGCGTATCTGTGTCTTAGGCTCAAGAATTCCTGGGCTTGAAATACTCTCCTCTGAAGGGTGGGTCTCTGCAGGGTGGGTCCTTGTAGGCTGGGTTTCTGACAAGCCAGGCTAGAGACTGGATTAATCTGCTGGGTGGAGATCTTATGAGCTGCGGAGTGTGGATTGTGAAGATCGCTGCAAGCAAGGTGTGGGGGTTTCTCTGGGCTCTCCGAGGCTCCATCGGATGGTGGACTTGAGTCGGAAGTTGCTCTCGTGGTCCATGGAATGCAGGGGGTTCAATGGGGAAAGCTGTTTTCTGCTCTGCCTGGTGTATCTGTGACAGACCGCCTGCCTGTCCTTCCCCAACTATAAGACCAAGATGATAGCCCTCCAACACACTGATGGATCTATCACATCTTCCAGAAAGGCAATGGAGATTATCCATGACTTCTACTCAAATCTCTTTGATAGCCACATCCACCTGCCCACATACCAAATTCCACAGGATGGATATGTTATTCCCAACGTTCTCCCTTCTGAAATCCGACATGCCATCTCGTCGGTAAAGAAGGGAACAGCACCAGGCCCAGACAAAGTTAGACCCGAACACCTGAAGAATATGCCGTTGGTACTCATCAATATACTAGCTTGGCCCTTCAAACGCTACCTGTCCGAAATGCAAGGTGCCCTACCAATGGAAAACCAGCAGGACAGTTCTACTGTTCAAGAAGGGATACAATCACAACATCAGCAACTATCGCCCCCATCTGCCTGTTGTCTGTCATCTACAAGCTGTTAACACGAGACATCCTGGACAGGATTAGCAGAACACTAGATTAAGGACAACCATGCGAGCAACCAGGCTTCCGGAAAGGATTCAGCACAATCGAACATATCCAAACAGTAACCAAGTTCATTGAGGTTTGTAGGGAGTACAAGATGTCGCTCTGTCTCACATTCATTGATTTACAGAAGGCCTTTGATTCTGTGGAGACTGAAGCAGTCATCGAAGCCCTAGCTAAACAGGGTGTTCAAACCCAATACATCAAGATCCATCGTGAGCTGTATTACGGATTCACCACCAGGATCTCACCATTCTACAAGGAAGTGATCATTGATGTCAAAAGAGGGGTTCAACAGGGTGATACCATTTCACCAAAACTCTTCAGCGCCACCCTTGAGAACATCATGTGACAATTAGAATGGGAAGGAATGGGAGTGAAGATAGATGATCGGCAAGCACACCACCTCTGCTTCGCTGGTGACATCGTTCTAATAACACCAAACATTAGCCAAGCGGCACAAATGCTGGCTGACTTCAACCGAGAATGTGGAAAGATAGGTCTACAGCTAAATCTAAAGAAAACCATGTTTATGAAAAATGAACTAGTTCCAGAGGTCCCATTCACTCTCAATGGAACAAACATCTCTGAATGCAGCAGTTATGTGTACCTAGGTCGAGAAATCAACATGATGAACGACCTAAAACCTGAGCTGCGCAGGAGGAAGAGAGCGGCATGGAATGCCTTCAGAGGCATCGAAGAAATAGCTAAAAAGGACAAAGAACCTCCAGCTCTGGCACATCTCTTTGACTCCACTGTTCTCCCTGCGTTAACATATGCCTCAGAGACCAGAGCCCCTACGAAAGCAGGATGAGAATGCTATTCGGGTCTCCCAGAGAGGAATTAAAGAGCTATGCTTGGAATACCACACCTCACTCAAGTGAGAGAAAGAATCCAGAGTTCTGACCCCCGTCGCTATTCCAGAATCAGGGACTCTCGTTTGCCAAGGCATCGAAAATCAGATGGGCTGGACATGTAATGCGATTTGGAGACAACCGCTGGACTAGAGCCATTACCGACTGGATCCCACGGGATGTCTAAAGATCACCTGGCTGCCCACTTACAAGATGGTCAGACTTCCTTGTCAACACCCTGAAGGAACGGTTTGAGGCTCTTCATATTCCTGAATCAACCAGATGCCATTGGGCTACATTGGCACGTCATTGGGTCCAATGGAAATGTTACTGGCGCCTGCTTGAGCAAATCGATGAATAACGGGATTCAAGTGATCAAGTGATCTTTATTTTTAAATTTAAAGAAATATTGTTCCTTTTTGTCTTATGGCAAAAGATTAGAGAAAATATTACAAATGTTTTTGTTTGACTTTGGTCCTCTACTGCTACTCCCAATTGATCATATTTGTGGAAAGTTTGGTAAATCGTTAGAGAGTATCCGCATAGCTGATACTATTTTTTATAATCCACTCTCTAGAGAGAAAATTTGTAATACTTTGACTCAAATTCTACAGCTTCCTACAGCTTTTAACAAGACAGTTGAGCAATGAAGGTATAGTCTGAATATATCAAATTTCTCTATTTCTTGCAAATATTTTCTGGGCATTCTACTATCTCTACTATTGATTATACATTGCTTACATGGCTAATAATATAACTTTAGAAAGGGAGTCACATCTATTGACTTGGATAAATTTTATTTTAAAATCAAATTTTTGAAGTTAATTAATAGAATTCAACATTCTAGCAGAGGATTTAATTCCAGCAAAATTAGTCTGGGTGACACGTGTTACAATACTTATGGAGTGTGACCTTAGTTTTTTTTTTAATGAAGCAAACGCTTTATTTATTTATGCATTATTTCTCTACAGGGTAGTCTACACAATCCCATTTTTAAAGATTAGAAATGGATCATTTTTCTTCAAAAATAAATGTTGTATAAAATTAACACTGGCGAGACCATCATCATTATCTAGTTAGCAGCAACATAAATCATGAAGTAAACTATCCAGGAGACATTTAAAATATCTGATTAAGTAAACCAGCTAATATGCTGCAGAAAATTCTGTTGGCTTATTGTATGTAAATTTGCATACCTGAAGCTCTTTTGTATAGAAGATAAATTTTCCAGCCTAAAAGATAGGACAAGTTTTAAAGACTCAACTCTCTTGAGTAGGAGCAACCCTGATTTAATCCCCAATATTACAGATGGTCTCTGGAGCACTGTCAGGAGTGACCCCTGATCATAGAGTTGGGAGTAATACTTGAGCATCTCTGGTATACCCATCAACCTGTAACACCTTTACCATCAGCAATAAAGGAAATAAAATGGAACTATCTCGGTACCACTGTCATTTCTAAGGACTGCAAAATAAATGAATAAGTCCCACAGTTGTTTTATGAAGTAGATGCTATTTACAAGCAATAAAGGGTACATACAGACTATGTGAGCACTGAAAAAAAAATTAGAGAAAAATTCTTGACTCACGTATTGATTGTTTGGGTTTAAAATGTCCTGTGTTCTCTACTAGCCTGCTCCCTGGCATTTTCTCAGTGGGTAAGGTAAATACTTTGATCCAAGTAAGGTCTTTTTCATCTAAGTAGAAATTACTGGTTCTTCTTACTGGTTAGTACATAGATGTTGAACAGAGCTATTAAAGGTGTATCAGCGCCAACTGAAGACTTTTTTCAACTAAACCTAGAATCTTAAAAAGACTTATGATCAGAATATAATTGATAATGTACATTTTTGTTGAGATGACAGCAGTGGCAATTGCATTATTTTAAATTTGTTTTATTAGAGAGGAAAATTTAAATATGTCATCTCTAATCCTTCCCAAAATCTATAAGGCAGTATCTATAATTATCTACACTTCATATATACAGAGGGAAGAGACTACACATTTGCTCTCAGTAGTTATGGTTATATCTTCTTATAGAGAGTAAGAATAGGAACCTAAAGTTTAAATTTAAATTTCCCTGACCTCAGCATGTTTTTTTTTCCATAATGTCTTTATTTTTACATCTCTAGAAACATCACCTTCAAAAAGTTACTTAGGAACAGGAAACTATATAAATAAAATTAAAATTTTGGCTATCATAAATCTCTTTAGCAAGACCACTAATAAGCTAAATACTATGACTTAAATACTATGTTAACTAGTTCAATGCTATGTTTCCTTGCATTGGTGTTTCAGTTTTAAAAAGTAATCAGAAGGAAAGAGACAAGAAGGTGCAATAAATTAAATAAATAACTCAATTTTATAAGAACTCTAATTATTAATTATTAAGATGGAAATGTGAAATGTATGTTGTAATACAATGTCTAATAAACACATCTTAAATAAAGGAAAACTTTGAAAAATACAATTAAAATAAAGATGGAAATGTGAAATGTATGTTGTAATACAATGTCTAATAAACACATCTTAAATAAAAAAAACTTTAAAAAATACAATTAAAATAAAGAAAATGTTCAAGTTAGATTTTGTGGGACCTAAAGATTATAAAGGTTAGGATACTTATTCTAGGAAAATTAACAAAACATAAATATCAGTTTAATACAAATTAAAATTTAGTATAAGGAAATAAATTACAAAAAAATACAGAAATATTAAGGATTCAAATATCTTATTTTAAATCTATTGAGACATTTTATCACAAATACAGAAATGTCCATGATCCCGACTACCTCTCCAGATATGGGACATTATATAATATTCAATAACTACCAGTATTCATGTGGAAATATGTAAATTAGAGTCCCTGAATATTATAATTATTGAGAACAACATAAATTGTTATGAATGTTAGTAACACAGGTGATATATAGTTAGGTTGCATTCATTAAATCCACAACTACCGGTAATTTTAGAATGACAAAAACACATACATGCATATAAGCATAAACAGATAGTCACACATACAGAGCTCGTCCAAGAAGAGACAGGAATTAACTTTTAGCCCTCTCTGGTAGTTTCAAGAAATGTTTCATAGAAGTTTTAACAGTTTAGTTTAACAGTTTAGTTGGATTTTCAAAGATGCATTGGAAGGATGCTAGGTAAGAGAACCTAAGAAGCATTTCTCGTGGAGATGAAGATACAACTGAAAACAATGAAAGACTCTATAGGCTTTCTCAGATCCATATTGAATCCTTGTAATGACGCACAGATCAGGACATATTGTGAATGTGCTAGAAATCCCACTAGATTCAAGTAAAGATAATACTTATTTCTGTGTTTCCCACAAAGCAGCTGAATCAATAAAGGAAAAATTGCCTTTATTTTCCTTTATTGAAATTGGCCTAGAAAAATAAATTTTAAAATTTAGAATGATGACATTGTCTATATAACTTCTAAAATGAATCAAAGTTATTTGAACTTCTTTGCAAGATTATATAATAGGTCAAATGTTTAGCCTAAGATGCATACATAGACACAAACATAGTATGTAAAACAAATTTTGTGTTTATAATAAAATTATAATATAATCAAGGTAGCAATTATAAGTAATTGAATAATAAATGTGAGTATGTAAAATGAAGTGCTGTTTCTTAGTTTAATTACTATCTCAGATGCTAGACCTTCAATGATTTCTTATATAACACTATGAAGTGTATACTCCATATTAAATTAGCTATTTCGATGCATGATTTGATACTGATAGTTAACTAAAGCAATGAAATTAAGGTATTAATAGTTTCCGTGGAGATTTGGCTATGAACACTGGCATCCACACAATCAGTGTCCACATTATATGTTATTTCTGATATGCTCACCATTTTCATTTTATCACGAATGGTACACATAAACATATTAAAGTAACTTTTATTTTTCCTCTAACATATTATTTAATTTACAAATGCCATAGTATTATAAGCAAAAAAATCATATTAATATGCAAAAAATATTTTCCCCTATGAATCTCCATTATTCCTTCAATCAAAATGAGCAAGTCTATTGTTAATATGAGCATCAGATAATATATATATTTTTTCGATTCAGTTTAAGGCATTTTCAATCGTGTCTGGCTTTTATGTTAAAAGGTACTTAATCAAAGTGGCTTCTGATTTAGTGCAACTGATATTAATTAAAATTGATTTTTATATATTAATTGATTACAATACACAACCAACTAATATTATGTGCTTTAAAATTATCTTCATGTAATAACTCATCCTGATAGTGTGCTTCCTTAAATCATTGAGCATATCTAAATTTTCCAGAGTCTAGGGTATTGAGACATATAGATTTATTTTTCAAATGCTAGTGAGACTGTTATCAGATGAATCAAAATTTAAGAATGCCTTTAAATACATTCAAATTTTGATATATATATAGTAGAGCATATAATTCTCTATAAAATAGGTCCAACAGTCATCTCTGTATCTATTGTCATACTTTAAGAGCTATATGTGAAACTAAACTTGTCTTTAATTCAACAGTGTTAAATTTAAGATATTGGGACAGTAGGGGAACATCTAGAGGAACAAAAAATTCTGTTCAGAATTAATTGAAATATTCCTTATTACACGATAAAGTAATCATATCTTACATTATCAATATATCATATCCTACTTTATCAATGAAGTAATAATATAAGATATGATTATGATAGCAATCATATCTCATAGTGTACAATCCAAAGATTGATAAGAAGTACCTGACCCATAATGATAGACACTATCATACATCCTAGCAACATCATGCTCCAGTCTGCTTAACCCTCATGTTTTTAGACTGGGCAGAAGAGTGCAGTTGAGTGTTCAACTACTCATGAACATTATAACATTTTTTGGGAAGGCCTGCTTAGCCTGTTTGCTATAAGATAATACAGCTGATGTCTCTGTCATCAACTTTGCAGGTTTAACTTTTTATCATAATTTTTTTTATTTGTTTTTTGTTTTAGGGTCAAACCTAGCTGTGTTCAGGACTTACTACTGGCTCTGCACTATGATATCAGTCCTGGCATGCCAATGGACCCTATGGGATGTCAAAGATCAATTGAACCTGAGAAGGCTGCATACAAGTCAAGCACGCTACCCACTGCACTATCTCCCTGGCCGGAAAACCACAGCAAAATACACAGGTGTATTTGACTAAAGTTAAAGGCTTTTGTTCAACTCAAGTAACTTTTGCCATAAAATTTTCATTTTGTTACAGATTTTCAATATTTCCAACAAGAAAATAAATAATACCACAGAAACTAAACTTACTCATTTCATCTTTTAATTGGCTATAACTATGAAACACAGAATTGAATTAAATATTTCATTTTTATATCTGTTTTTATGAAAACAGAAATACATTAAATTAGTGTTAAATTATAATTATAAGAAACATCTAAGCTTCAGTGACTCTGTTACAAATATTAGCATGTCATAATTTTTGCCAATAAGAGATGGGCAATAATTTCTAATTTATAAGAGCTGCTTGATTTCTTTACTTTCCTAGGTATTTTATTAGAACCAATCTCTGGCAGAAGCATCTGAAAGTTATATATACCCTCTAACTTGTATTTAGAATCAAGCCTTTTATTTTGAAGGGCCGGAGCGATAGCCCAGCCAGTAGGCGTTACCTTGCACGGCGGCCTGGCCATCCGGGTCAATCCCCGCATCCCTAGGTCCCCGAGCACGGCCAGGAGTTATTCTTGTGCGGCCAGGGTAACCCCTGGCATCGCGGGTGTGACCAAGCAAAAAAAAAAAAAAGCCTTTTATTTTGAGCTGTTATTGTACAATGAATTCTAATCCTACAAACATTACTTCCAAAATACTATTATTGACTATTTTATTGTTTTCACTTTAAAGACAACTTTCTTACATGTTTTCTGGCCTCTTTTTGTTATTGTAACTGATAAACTAGGCTTTGTTTTTAAATTTAAAAAGGTTAACAGTTTTTGTTACCTTATTCTAGACGATTGTCAGCATATTATTATTTTTTAGTGAAGCATACTTTAAATATTTAAGATTGATTGTACCAAATGTGAAACACTTAGGTTTTCATATGGATTTTCCAAAATATTTAAAATAATCTTATATGCTTCACTGCTACCTCAGAAGTTCCTAGAAAGAGAACTGATGCAGAGAATTGGTGCCTTAATCCAATAGAGCAACTTCAAAATTTAGAATTTTCTAACGGAGGAGGAAAGTAAGATAAATCTTATCAATTCTACTCAAAAGATATGCTCTATGACATTTATTTCTTCATTAATCAAGTAGTCCACAGTGGCCTGCCCCCTCTAATGACTGTGAAAATTAATCTTATCCATATCTATATCTCTAAAGATATGCATACATATATACATACATATATATATATATATATATATATATATATACACATATATATATGTCAGGTGATAGGGCCTAGCTCACCTGGGATCTCTGCTGCTTATTCTATGTACAGTTTAAGCTATTTATATGTCCTTAAGCCAGTGCACATGCTAATGAGATCTCTGTGTAAGCATTGATGGAGGATGTGGGAGTTACAGGAATCATTTTGACTCTGAATTAATAACTTATGAAATATTATTATAATATCCACATGATTTCAATGTTATCTGGATTGGGCACAACTCTTCTTAATACCCTCTGGTCCCAGCGTGGGACAGTTAGAATTTACCAGGAGAACACTATCCTGGCTAAATAGACTACCATTTAGATTAAAGGAAGAATCATACTAGTTTTCCTTCAAGCAGGCGAGCATTATCCTTTCAGTAAACAGAGGACAAGTCACTCAGAATCACCCTGGCGCAGATAATAAATAAGAAGGATCCTGTGGGTACTATCTAGATGGCATGAAGTTCATGAAATTATGATGTGTTTCTCCCCATCAATATACATCCATTGGGATGTTTTTCTTTATACGGGTCCCCCTCCTCCAGTGTTTTGACATAAGAGATAACCTCTGAGAAAGGGATTAGTCGCTGGCATAATCATTTGATTTGGGAAGGCCTGAATCTTAGCATGTTTGTCATAACATAATACAGCTGAATGTCTCTTTCATCAACTTTGTGCAGGTTTCACCTTTTATCATAATTTTTTTATTTGTTTTTTTTTTTTGTTGTTTTAGGGTCAAACCTAGCTGTGTTCAGGACTTATTACTGGCTCTGCACTACGGTATCAGTTCTGGCATGCCAAGAGACCCTATGGGATGTCAAAGATCAATTGAACCTGAGAAGGCTGCATACAAGCCCAGCACACACGGGCAGAGCTGCTGCCTGCTCTCCCTATGCCCAGCTGATCACAAGGCGCCCGGGAGGGATGGTGGGTTCTAGCCCTGGGCCGCCACCCCAGCAGAGCCTCACAAGAAGCCAGAGGAACCCCCACATCATGAGGGCTGCCATTTTCCACATCTGAACTGTCCTCTCCTCAGAGCTCCACCCAGCAGAAGTGTTGATCGGCTTGCGCGGCCTCTTTGCAGCCGCACAGTTCATCAATAAATGCATGAAATTTGAGTTGACTACTTGAGTGTCCCACCCGCACGGCAGAGCCTGGCAAGCTACCCATGTCGTATTTGATATGTCAAATCACTTGATCACTTGACATCCCGTTATTCATCGATTTGCTCGAGCAGTTCCAGTAATATTTCCATTTGACCCTAACACGTGCCAGTGTAGCCCAATGGCATCTGGTTTCTTCAGGAATATAAAGAGTCTCAAAATGTTCATTCACGGTGTTGACGAAGAAGTCTGACCATCTTGTAGGTGGGCGGCCACGTGATCTTTTGACATCCCGTGGGATCCAGTCCATAACGGCTCTAGTCTAGCGGTCGTCTCCAAATTGCATTACATGTACCAGTAACAATTACAGACCTCATTCCCATGACTTATGGAATGGTTTTGAAGCTCCTTATGTTCCTGGAGTAGGCAAATGCTCTTGGGCTATCTAGCATGTGACAGGACTTTTTGAGATGTTACTGGTCCCGCTTGAGCAAATCGATGATCAACGAGATGTCAAGTGAAGTGATCAAGTGATAAGCATTTGTTTAGACATGAAACAAGTGTGGTACTATCCTGGTATGGCACCACACTACATCTACACCTAGAAATTGATAGCTGATTTGTTGATTTTTTGTTGACACTACCATCCCTGAAAATAGGATTATCACTTTTGGACATATAAGGAGGCTGACTTGAGGTACATGCATCCACTTTGGTAGGAGACTTGGTCCAGAGTGCATGGCTGGAGTTCTGACCAAGAGCTTGATGTCTGGAGAATCCCATTATCCTGGATTGTAGTAGCACAGCTTCTTTTATTATTGATAATTAGGTGAAGACTTTTGGAACTGCGATGGACTCCTGAGTTTTCATCTATTAACATTGGCCTCGGAGGTAGAAGGGAACTCATTTCCTGATATTTTGGGGGACCCCAGTGGCTATATATACATATATATAAATTAAAATTAAAATTGGGGGTTGTTTATTTACAGGTCTCAGAGGTCATTCCTTTAGTTAATTGGGGTTTACTCTTGGCTCTGTACTCAGGAGCTACTCCTGAGCTCATGGGACCTTGTGGGGTGCCAGCAAATAAAGCTGGGTAGGGCACATGCAAGACAAATTCCCTGCCTGCTGTGCTATATCCTTCTTGCTCTGTATTGTTTTGAGAGGTATGCCACATTTGTCCTTACATAACTTTATCTTCTGTATTCATTTGGACATAAACAATATTTGGGTTAATTATTTTCTAGACATTAGTTATGGTAGTCTATATTTATTAAAGTCACTGAATATGAAATTTAATTTTTATTGATTTGTTATTCTCTTGAGAGTATGATTCTATTAGTTGAGTTATATATTCCATATTAATGTCACACAAAAACCACCTGAGTAATTACTTTGGTAGCAAGTCCATTTGATATCAAAATGAAATTCTTCATAATAACTCACATTTTATTGAATGAGTTATCTAACTCGTAGATAAGAGAATAGTATATTATAGATTTCAAAGAACAATATTTCTTAATATCTTCAACTTGAGTCATTTATATTTAACTTACAGTGCGCGGATCTGGGTGCTTATTACTCAGTCTTCAACAATCAAGTCTTCAACAAACAATACCTTCATATCTACTTTGGCCATAAACTCCATTTGGAATTTATAGTAAATTGTTTCTCAAGTGTCTCAAAAATACAGTACACTTACTTCGGACACCCACTTTTTTTCAATTCTGCCCTGCAGTGAATAAATTGTGGAAAGTAATTGTCGATTTAGCTATTCCCATATTTCTATTTCCTGGTTTCAACTTAGACCTCACAAATGTGTCACATTCCATTATCCCTATCACTGTGTTTGATGGAACTGACACTTTAATAGTCTTATAAACTGTTAACTTGAAATTCATAAGTTTATATTTTATTACTTGATCTGGATAATCTTCTGGCCTCTGTTTTGTCACAATCTCAGAACAAAACTTCCATCATCATCAGTTTTCTGTACATTTTTTATTCACTCAAGTTTAGACCCTCTTCCTTCTCTCTTTTTACCCATAAAACAGATATAAAGACATAAAGACAATACATAAAGACATAAAGATATAAAGACAAATCTCTCTTTGAGATTAAGAGTTCTCATCACACTTTCGATCAAGTGTTTTAGAGAAACCAATGATTTCTGCATTTCAATGCTGTTTCTTTCTTTTGTTTCAATTGAATTGATGTTGATTTATAAAATTACATATTGTATAGGTACATTTTCACACAGCTTCAACATATACATGTCACGACAGCATACCCAACAACAAAGGACCACTATCCCTCTAGCCAAGTCCATTGAATATTTTCACCTTTTTAACATTACATCTTCCTGCCCACTGTGGTAGCCTCTGCTCTGAGATGAGTGTCTAAGGATATTTTTCCTGTTTCCTTGGTTTTCTTCACTGTAGCCCACATGAGTGATATCCACTAGTTTTTGTCTTTCCCTTTACTGCCTATTTCATTTAGCATGGCCCTACCTAAAACCATTTGTCTTACCATGCAAAATGAGCCCTTAATTCACTCTAATCTCTCTCCACCCCCAGTTGCCAATAATTTATCTGATCCACTGAGGGTCTCTATCTTTTTTTTGACTTCCAAGACTAGAAGCTATCTAGATTATCTGTACAACCAAGATGCTTCCTATACTGACCCACTATGCAGGTCAGTTTAACAACTTGACACACTGCTATGAACTCAACTGGTCGAGTTTCTCCTCCATACATGTTTAAAGAATTCACTTGTTCTGGGAAATAAGTGTTTAGGTAAAATAGGTATTAATTTTTATACTACAGGGGCCGGAGCGATAGCCCAGCAGGTAGAGGCGTTTGCCTTGCAGGCGGCCGGCCCATGCTGGCCTGGGTTCGATCCCGGCATCCCATATGGTCCCCTGAGCACCCCCCCAGGAGTAATTCCTGAGTGCAGAGCCAGGAGTAACCCCTGAGCATTGTTGGGTGTGACCCAAAAAGCAAAAAAAAAAAATTTGTACTACACAGAGAGGGGAAATGAATGTGCATTTTACATCTTAGGTGTCTTTCTGTGTGTGATACAATTAAAACCCAAATATTTTTGGTTTGATATTTATATAAAAATTATATTTTAGTTCATTGTCTTGAGAAATGACATGTCAATGACTTAAAACCAAGTAGAATCAAGACCATTAAAATGAACTTGTCACCCATATCATATCTATGCCAATATAATATTTTTCTCAGAGAAAAATCAAAATTTGGGAAATCCAAATTGCAAAGGGGAAAAAAATCTACAAATAAAGTTGCTATAAGGTAAAATTTTCTGATAAGCAAACAGTATTTTGCTAACTTTGAAGCTAACCTGGCTTCATATCAAACATGTATGTATGACTTAAGAAAGAGCAAAGATGCCAAAGTATTCATCATGCTGGGCTTATATCAGTACAGCAGGGTAGGGACAGTTCTGAACCTTATCAAGATAAACTTTTGTCTATCTTCCTGGTTTATATTTCACACAGCATTTCTACTATGCTAACCAACTTATTATTAAGCCTGTTTAGAGACAGAGCAGGCAGCCACTTCATTGTGAACTTAGAAAAGCTCTAAAAGGCCACCGCACTCAGAAAAGCTTTCCCTCTCAGCTGTTTTCACAGTGTCTGAAATGCCAATTTCTAGTAGTTAAAGCAAACCAGCCAGTTAAAATGCAAATACACATACATTTCTAGAAGGAATGACACAAGAGGGAGAGAAAAAGTACTGAAACCTTACCTCCTTGCCAATTTTGCCTGAGGCCAGCCTGCTGAGAGGAAATCCTATCTAGCTTCAAAGTGAAAAACTAGAGGATGCTCTTGAGGACTTTTGTGTTCTGATTCTCAAGACAATTCTCTGTACTTGAACACTCCACATTTACTTTTTTAATATTTATGTCCTTTTGAAATTTTCTTCAAATGCCCCAAACTATTTGCTTCAAACAGCTGAATGTGATTATCACATTTCTTAAAGAGTGTCTGAATTTAGACATCTGGGGTCCCCTAACACAGAGCAAGACAGATGAGTTAAACTAGGCAGTACAGTTTAACTACACAGTTTACGTAACAACTTTGCCAAGTTATATTTCTCTGGTAGAACATTATGTATCTATCAGAGTAGAGAAGAACTGAGAATAATTATTTTTATAGAAATAAACTCAGAGCTATCCTCCTACGTTAATCCATTTAAAACTTCATGCAACTCAATAATTTTACAAAAATAGTAACACTAAATTCTATTTAGATATTTAATTCATATTTCCTAAGCCAATCCCATTGTAAATCTCTAAAAGAGTAAAAATTAACTTTAGACAATGATTTTTAAGTACTGATCTAACATTTCTGAACACTTAGTAGAAGTGAAACTCAGAATATTGCTATAATTGATAATAAAATGTACCCAAATACATTCTAGAGTAAG
>JAJIBD010009217.1:0-70860 GCA_021461705.1 Cryptotis parvus
TATTAATATTTGCAGATGACATGATATTATACTTAGAAAATCCTAAACTCTCTACCAAAAGCTGCTAAAAAATAGATATGTATAGTACAGTGGCAGGTTACAAAATCAATACCCGGAGTCAAAACTTTCTTATATGCAAATAATGAAGAAAGAAGAAATTTGTATAAAAAAAGTTCCATTCACAATTGTGCCACAGAAAATCATGTTCCTAGAAATTAGCTTAACAAAGAAAACTATAAAGTGCTGCATCAAGAAATAAAAGAGGACCTGAGGAAACAGAGATAGATGCTTCCCCTGCTCTTTGATTGGGTGAATTAACATTGTCAAAATAGCAATATTTGGGGCCAGAGTGATAGTCCAGCGGGTAGGGCGTTTGCCTTGCACGCAGCCAGCTCATGCCGGCTCAGGTTCAATCCCCAGCATCCCATATGGTCCCCTGAGCACGGCCAGGAGTAATTCCTGAGCAAAGAGCCAGTAGTAACCCCTGAGCATTGCCAGGTGTGACCAAAAAAGCAAAAAAAAAAAAATCAATATTCCCTAAAACATTACACAGATACAGTGAGGTTCCTATAAGGATACCCATGACATTGTTCACAGAGATTGATCAAACACTCCTGAAATTTGTATGGAAAGATAAACCCCAATGCATAGCTTAAGTAAGCCTTGGGAAAAAGAAGATAGGAGGCAAAACCTTCAAACTGTACTACAAAGGAGTAGTAATTAAAACAACATGGTACTGGAATAAAGACTACTCTATAAACCTATGGAATATAGTTTAATATCCTGATACACTTTCAAATATAATATCATTTAATCTTTTGAAAACCGAACAAATATCTGAAGTGGAGGAAGAAAAACCTTTCAATAAATGGTGCTGGAAAACTAGGCAGATAATGTTAAAAAAAAGAACTCAGACCTCTTTCTAATGCTATGCACAGAAGTCAAGATGGATTAAAGATCTCAGCCTGAATCCATAAGTACATCAAAGAAAACATAAGCAAAATTCTCCATGACAATGAAGCTAAAGATGAAACACCAGTCACAAAGCAAATGGAAGCAAAGATAAACAAATGGACTACATGAAACTAAGACTTTTTCTGCACCTCAAAAGAAATGGTGACCAAGATACAAAGACAGTCCAATGAAAGAGAAAGAATATTCACCCAAAGCCCATCTGATTACAGGTTAATATTCAAAATATATAAGGCACTGGTAGAACTTTACAAGAAAGTAAATATCCAACCCCAACAAAAAAATGAGAAGGATAAACAGAAACATTTTAATTTCTTCCTCAAAGAAGAAATTAAAATGCATAAAAACATATGAAAAAAATGTTCTTTCTCACCAACCATCAGGAAGAGGTGAATTAAATAAACAATTAGATACCATCTCACACCATATAGACTGGCCACACTCAAAAAAGAGCAACCTGTGCTGGCATGGATGCAGGGTTGAAGGGATTCTCATTCACTATTGTTGGGAATGCTGAAGTGGTCTGGTCACTTTGGAAAACAATATAGAACTATTCCTCCAAAAACCAGAAATTAAGCTCCCACTTGACCAGAAATACCACTCCTGGTAATGAGGCCAGGGGCCCAAAAACACAGAGCAGAAACACCATTTTCATTTACATATTCACTGCAGCACTATTCATAATACCCAGAATCTGGAAAATAGCTGAGTTATCGAGAACAAATGACTGGATAAAGAAACTATGGTACATCTACACAATGGAAGACTATGCAGTCATTAGGAAAAGTGAAGTCATGAAATTTGCCTACAAATGGATGAACATGGAGATTATCTTGCTGAGTGAAATTAGTCAGAAGAAAAAGTTCAAATATAGAAATATTGCATTCAATTGTGGAATACAAAAAATATTATGAAACTAATATCCAAGGCCAGGCAAAACAGGGTCCAGGAGGACTTGTCCAGATTTGGACAAGTGTGTGGGAGCAGAGGTCAGGTGAATTAGAGAAGGGATCACCTTCCCACTAATAGTTGGAAATGGTAATGCTAGACTAGAACTGAGTATTGAAAGTACGTAAAGGGATATGCATGATAGCCTCTCAATGTATATATTGCAAACCACAAAGCACAAGAGAGAAAAAGAGAGATAAGAAAAGTGCTGTGGACTCAGACACACGGGGCAGAGCTGCTACTGGCTCTCCCTTTGCTCAACTGATCATGAGGAGCCCAGGAGGGAAGGCGGGTTCTATCCCTGGCCCACTATCCCAGCAGAGCCTTGCAAGAAGTCAGAGGAACCCCCACATCATGAGGGCCGCCATTTTCAACATCTGGACTCCACAGTTCATCAGAGCTCCACCCAGCAGAAAAGCTAATCATAAGCCCTGCTCATCGGATCCCTACCCTACAGCAGCCTATATGAAGCCCAAGTATGCCTGAAGGAATGGTTTGAGGCTCTTCATCTTCCTGAAGCGAGCAGACGCCTTTTGGCTACACTAGCATGTGACAGGACCTATGGAGATGTTACTGGTGCCTGCTCAAGCAAACTGATGAACAATGGGAAGACAAGTAATATAAGTGAAGAAAGTGCCTTCCATAGAGACAGGCTGGGGAGTGGGGAGGGAAACTGGGGACACTGGTGTTGGGAACTGTGCACTGGTGGAGGGATGGGTGCTGGAACACTGTATGACTGAAACCCAATCATGAACAGCTTTGTAATTTTCTCTCTTATGTTGATGTAATATTTTTTTTATTCTAAACGGATAAAGAGGAAAATGATTCACATCTCTGGGGCAGTACAACCTTGCAGAAAATAATTCTTTCTTGCTTTAACCCTTTTCAATACTGTTTAAATATCTGATAAATGTGAATAGATTTTATTAATCAGATAATTTTAGTATATGTCACTCACAAATACATAAAAACTAAATGGCTAGAAATCCTGAGATACAAAAATATTATTATGCTTTTGTAACTGAGTAGTGTGGTACAAGTGCCTGCAATACTTTGGAGACAATGTGGTAATGGGATCAAACTTAGGACCTTGTATACACGTAGCATGGACTTTAATATTTGGGCCACATCCTGAGTTCGACATTATTTTTTTATCAGCAAAGAGGAAAGACCATCAAAATATACAAAGAACAGAGATCTGTGCTTCTACTTACATCATCTCATTTAATATTTTTAATAGAAAATAGCAAGATCCTTAGTTTAAATTGATATCCCCCAATTTTTTATATCTTGTTACTTTCAGTGATAAATTCCTCTGCAATGACTAAATATTATCGCATAAACCTATACCATATACTATTAAATAGATTTAAATGGATCATTTTGTCACTCTAGAATTAGCCACTTTGGTTTAAGAATTATTTCAAGCAGAAGGCAACTGAGTTTCAATAGATGCAGAAAAAAAAATTCCCTTTTGAAATTTGTGCCACCAAAATATGGTGCTATTAAGTTACCTACCTTGTGTTTTGTAAAATTTGTTTTATGATGTTATTATGAACGTCTCTAGAAATGACCCAAATTTTCTATGAATATGTAAAGTTAAGGGAAAAAATTCATATGTGAAGCTTGGAAATAGCCATCTCACAAGGTTGCCTACTCAAGTACTTATTTACGTGCATTTTGTGAAAATAATTTGCAACATGTAAATTTTTTGTTTTGGTTACAAATGCAAACCTGTTCCACATTCTGGTAACTCTGGATGTATTTAGACTGTTTGGTTTTTGTTTTTAAAACTGACTACATATATTGAAAAGAATTTAAATAACTATTTTGCTCCTTTCTAAACTGGTCACAAAGTAGTTAAGAGCTGGACTCAAATGCAAACCAGGGAATTCTTCCTGGAGTGGGCTTTTGAGAATGTAAAGAATGTTATGGATTCCCTTATCTTGTCTTTCACTGAAAAGTCTATACAAATAAGATAGAATGTAGGCAGAACCTCTCATTAGAAAACATCAGATTGACAGCAGATATATATCAGCGTATGCATCAGAGGACTGGGACACATAAAACTTATCCACTACCATGGTGCCCACCAGTGTGCAACATATCCCCTCTAAAAATATACTAGATGTTGCTTTCTTATAAGTTGACTCCTATTTTTATATTTTTGGGAAGAGCTTGTACCAGGTTTTGAACCAAGGGTCTTTGCATATGAAAGGCAATCACTCCACTGCTTCTGCTAAGCTCCTGGACCAACAGTTTATTATTGCAGGAAAAATTATATTCTATGACAAGTCCACCATCTTCTAATTTGCTGGTTTGTTTTCATTAATGCTCTTTTTCAGCTTGCCATCTTGTCTCTCATCATGACAAGCAGAAATTAAACCCAACCTTTGCCATTATAACTGCTACCTGGCCTCTTTATAACAGTTATTTATATGTATATATATGTTAAATATGAATATATATATGTGTATATATATATTCAACTTATGATATAGCATAATATATATTATATATACACAATATACATAAAATATGTATATTCAACATTATATATATATATATATTAACATTACCATTATGAGATTCTTGGAATGGAAGGATGAAAAATAGAGTTAATCCTCAAACATGGTTTAAGCTGCATAAGTGTTGACTGGAATAATTGAGCATCCATAGGATCCAACAATTCTTTTTCTTGAAATATAATCTGGTGCCCCCAAAACACTTATTTAAAAAAGATGCCTGTATTTGTGTCCACTGAAGCACTACTCATAACAGTAAAGATCTAGAAACAACCAAATGTCAAGATCAAATGACTGGATTAAGAAAATGTGGAAATGGGGCTAGAGAGACCATACAGTGGGGAAAGAACTTGCATTGTTTGCAGCAGCTGCACAGCTGACCTGGGTTCAATTCCTAGCACTGTATACGGTCCCATACGTCAGACCAGAAGTGATACCTAAACAAAGAGCCTGAGTGGTTCCTGAACACACAGCTGGGAGTGATCTCTGAGCATCGCTATTAGGGGTGTAGTGGAAACAGAAGAAAGGAAGGGAGGGAGGGAGGGAGGGAGGGAGGGGAGGGAGGAGAGGGAGGGAGGGAGGGAGGAAGGAAGGAAGGAAGGAAGGAAGGAAGGAAGGAAGGAAGGAAGGAAGGAAGGAAGGAAGGAAGGAAGGAAGGAAGGAAGGAAGGAAGGAAGGAAGGAAGAAGGAAGGAAGGAAGGAAGGAAGGAAGGAAGGAAGGGAAGGAAGGAAGGAAGGAAGGAAGGGAAGGGAAGGAAAAGGGAAGGAAGGGAAGGGAAGGGAAGGGAGGAAAAAAGGAAGAGTCCCTCTTTTCTTAAGTTATGCAATGCTCTCTTTACTATATGGAAATGAACTATAAGAAAACCCATCCCTCTGCATAACTTCAAAATTACAAGTCATAAACCATACCTAAAATATAAAGAAAAAATGCAAGGAAAATAACACATGATAAAATAAATTTCATATAACACAACTTCTCCATGGTGGCCACCATTTTCCACATCCAGACTTCCCTCTCATCACAACTCCACCCAACAGACCAGACTATCACAGCCCATATCATCGACACACACCCTGCAGCAGTTTTTTTTCAATCCGGCCCAGGTATGCTGAACCAGAGACTCTCAGACATGGGGCAGAGCTGCTACGTGCTCTCCCTGTGCCCAGCCGCTCATGAGGCACCCGGGGAGGCATGGTGGGTTCTAACCCTAGCCTGCCACCCCAGCAGAGCCTCACAACAAGCCAGGTGACCCCCTACTCCATGGGGGCCACCATTTTCCACATCCGGACTTCCCTCTTGTCACAACTCCCCCAGCGGACTAGACTATCACAGCCCGGCTCGCGTGGCCACTGAGTGGCCACGTGGTTCATCTAAAATTGCTGTATTTAGAGGTGACTACAAGAGTATGCCACCCACACGGCAAGTCTGGGAAGCTGCTCGTGTTGTATTTGATATGCCAAATACCAGTAACATTTATATTAGGTCATTCCCATGACCTAATATAATGGTTTGAGGCTCTCTATGTTCCTGGAGCAAGCGGATGCCTTTGGGTTCTACTAGCATGAGACAGGACATATGGAGATATTACTGGTGCCCGCTCTAGCAAATAGATGATTAACCGCAAGATAGTGATAATGATAGTGATAACACAACTTAAGATTTAAGTAGTCTAAAAGGCAAAATTTTAGTAGTCTAGAAGCGAAAACTTTGATTTATTCATTTGGCTTTTGGGTAGCTTAAAAAACTGTAATTTCAGAGTGCACTTTAGATCGAAGTAATCTCTAATATTTAAACTTAGCATATCTAAATTTAATAGCATGTACACATGAAGATCTTTTGTGATTGATCAGATTTGGGTAAAATGTACCTTTTTATTGAGTTAGGCAGATGCACATTTATATAAGGTTATACAAGATTAGTTTATGAAGTAAAACATTCTCAGAGCTTAAAAAAATGGAATCCTTCCTCCTTAACTAAAATATTCTACTAGTGAAACCTCTTTTTGAGAAACCTTTTAGGGTACCCCACCCTGTTTCTTCCAGGAGGCATCACCAAACTTCGATTGAAAGCATAATAGTTTCCATGGCTCAGATCAATGACTGTGTTCTTTTTCACATTAGACTTGAACTGGCTAAGCACACACTCTATTTGATCAGTCGATTTGCCAAGGAACTTTATTTTAACAATATTTGCAAGACTGCAGCTGCATCCTGCAGTCTCCCATCTGCCTTCAAACACCCACAGCCCCTACTGCTACCAAGCAATGCTCCTTTCATAAAAGGAGAAATGCAAATACAAGTGCTCTGTGACACAAAAGGCTGCTTTTATATTTTTCTTTAAAATATAAAGCAATTTTGCTAGAAGCAGAAAGAAAAGGGATGAGTAAAGAAGCAGGAGGAAATGGTGACAATCATACCTTGAAAGAAAAAAAAAGACAATCACTGATCTCTGAACTTGATCATTTTATCACAGCAAGAAGGACCTGCAAACTTGTTTTGTGTCTGTTTTGTACCTATTATGCAAGGAACTGGGGAAATTGAATCACACTTCTCTTCTTACACTCTCTTTTTTCACTGTCTGTCACTGTCTTCCCTTTCATCTTCGATTTGCTCGAGCGGGCACCAGTAACATCTCCATATGACCTGTCACATGCAAGTAGAGCCCAAGGGAACCTGCTTGCTCCAGGAACATAAACAGCCTCAAACCATTCCATCAGGTCATGGGAATGAGGTCTATGTCTATAATTGTTACTGGTATCTGGCATATCAAATACGACACAGGTAGCTTGCCAGGCTCTGCCGTTTGGGTAGCATACTCTTGTAGCCCTCTCAAAATCCAGCATTTATTGATGAACTGCAGGCTGCTTCGGCGCTGCGTGAGCCGGGCTGCGATAGGCTGGTTTGCTGGGTGGAGTTCTGACGAGGAGGAAGTCCGGATGTGGAAAATGGAGGTCCTCAAGGAGTGGGGAGGCGTCTGGCTTGTTGTGAGGCTCTGCTGGGGTGGCGGGCCAGGGCTAGAACCTGCCATCCCTCCCGGGCACCTCGTGAGCGGCTGGGCACAGTGAGAGCCAGTAGCAGCTCTGCCCCATGTCTGTCTCTTGTTTATTATGTGAATTTTCAAAACAAGAAGGATGAAAGTTTCATTTTGAGGACACTAGATTTTGAGTTTATACATTAACACAAAATTCTTGTGCAGATCTTTCCCTCACTCTCAAGTGAATCTAGTATTATGTGGATCCTTAGCAAGCTGTCAAACAATAAAGAAGCATGTTTCCTAGCTTCAATACATAAATAACTGCCCTTGTCACAGGAAAATTAGACCTAAAACAATAACCAAAAAACGCAAGCTAATTATCTTCAACTAAATTAGCTTGATGTATAATAAAATATTTAAAAATAAAAAAATAAATTAGCTTGATAATTTCATTTCATTTATTTTATGAGTCTTGGGTGGCACCCTATAATGATGAGGGCTTTCTCCTGGCTCTGTGCTCAAGGATCACTTTTGGCAGTGCTCTGGATATCTTATGGGTGCCTGGGATCAAACTGGTATTGGTTATGTGCAAGGCTAAGTACGTTAACCCCAGTATTATCTCTCCAGCCAGGTGGTTTAGTTATTCTATGAAAAAGTTCAGCACTAGTGAAACATATCATTTCATGGTAATCCAGATTTGTCCAAATCACTCATTTGCTGTTGGTGGTGTTGTTTATAGACCATTCCCAGCAGTTCTCAGGGGCTACTCCAGGATCAGAGCTCAGGATTTATTTGACGCAGTTCTAGAGAAAACTTTGCTGTGCCAGAGATCAAATTATGGGTCCCTGAATGTGAAGCATGTGTTCCAGCTCCTTGAAGTCATCTCCTCAGCCCCAAATCACTATTTGGAAGCCTAATACTTGACTCTTTTTTTAAAACCCATTAATTTATAAGTTCCTTTAAGACACATTACCTGAAGAAAATTTGATTGCATGTTTAAACCAGACAATACTCTGCATCAAGTAGCACATAAATATCAAGCTACAGCCTATTAAATTCTATTCAAAAGCTCATTACAATTAATCTTTTTAAAGATGTTTTATATTTTCTCACAAAAAGGGACAGCATCAAACATGAATTTATTAGATTATCACATATATTTCTGCTTATCCACTTAATTTTTTATAGAGAATAACTCATATCAATTATAACTTACATCAACTAATACATTATATTTTAAGTTGATAGCTTTCTATTTAAAACTCCTCACAAGGAGCACTTTATTGAGACTAGCATAATCTTGTGAAGGAAACAAAGCCAGGAAAGTTCAGGTGTGTGTTCATTCAGCTTTCTCCATTGTCTAGAATAGAAATTCCAAATTTATGGGTCTTTCTTCCTCCTTTTCAAAAAAAAAATCACTCAGTTCACCCTAGAAATCTCTCTTCTTTAAATAAACAAACAGAAAGCGGCCCCCAAAGGCATGGGAGGCTACTACTGATGCCTGGATTGATGGGGCGACCATATCACCCACTATGTGAAATACTGGTCTAGACCTAACACTTTCCTTACAGTGCCAATGGTTCTTTAAATCCCATGCTATAATTGTTTATAACTATCCATTTACACTATACATGTTAATACATATGTATCTCAAGGAGAGATAAAATATTTGAAGCTGGAATTATAGTTTCTGAATATTACATTACAATTTCATATCCAAATCACTTCTATCGGCTCCCAAATTTCCTGGGTCACTCTCCCATGAATTAGATATATCTTCTAGTATAACCAGTGTACACCCACAGCTGAATCAAACTGGGATTAACAAAATATTTATATTCACTAAGAGTACTCCTATGAAAAGTGCACAGTCAGGTGATGTATACATGAGTTTATTGCTATACATTAAATATCACTACATTGAATATTGAAATTTTAAAAAGCATCCCCTATGAGATGCCTCCCGCCGACAAGCCTGGCAGCTTCTCGTGTTTTATGATATGCCAAATCCGTAACATTATATTAGGTCATTCCCATGACCTAATATAATGGTTTGAGGCTCTTTATGTTCCTGTAGCAGCCGATGCCCCTGGCTCTACTGGATGAGACAGGACTATAGAGATATTACTGTGCCCGCCTAGCATAGATGATCAACGGGAAGATCGTGATCGTGATCCCCATGATAAATCAGCTGATATTTCCCATCCCTCAGGCTACTTTGCCTGATGAAATTTGGTGTAAAGTAAAAATGACCATATCCTGAGGGCTGCAAAATCATTATTAACTGCTACCAGCATCCAACCTTAATTATAACCTGTGGGGAGAAATTACTGAACTTCTGTGGCGAGCATACCTCGTTAAACAACAGTTCATAATGAACCAAGAATGAGTAATTCTATTATATCACTTGTATCACTCTTCCCGTTGTTCATCAATTCCCTCGAGCAGGCACCTGTAACATCTCCATATGTCCTGTCCCTGTCACGTGCTACTGTAGCCCAAGGGCATCTGCCCGTTCAGGAACACAAAGAGCCTCAAACCATACCTTCAGGTCATGGGAATGAGGTCTATAATTGTTACTGGTTTTGGCATAGCAAATACGACATGGGTAGCTTGCCAGGCCCTGCCATGCAGTTTCCATTATATAATTTATGAAAAAATAATAGCAATTTATAGTACTCCTATGAAAGACCCTTCCATTGGATACTGGTAAAGAGAGCACAGTCTTAACTGATATTGGTTTATAGCCATATCCACTTCCACAAGGATCAAACTACTAACTAGGTTTTTGCTAGTAGTATACAAGTTCAATTCCTAATTCTTAATTTCTTCCCTATATATATTTTTATAACCCCTGAACTCTTTCCAATCTCTTTCCATATTGCCTGCTGCCTTGAACATCCACTGTTTGGAGGAGTTCAGTGTGGAAAAATCAGTCAACCAAGACTCTTGAGAGCTTCACAAAGTTGCGTGACAAATTATTTGAATTTCATTTTATTAAGCAAGTAATAACATACAAAAAAGAACTTCAGTCTGGGTAGGTCTGAGGATAAGGCACACATTAACTGTGTTACTCTGAAACACAGTCTTACTCTGAAACACAGATGTTTCAGAGTAAGACTCAGTCTCTATTATAAGTGAGGACCAAGTTTGGTAGATGTTACAATTAAGCTTTCTACTGGATTTTTCTCATATCCAGCTCCGATCTCAAACTGTAGAAGCAAGATGTTTGTCACAATGTTTCCAAACTCTTAAGTTCCTACATCCTCTCTGAGTCTTGCAGAATAGGAGCAAAAGGTCTGAGAGGGGTTTTCACAACCTCAAAATGACCCACCCAATTCTCTACATCTGCAATAAATGAGAAACACCATTATTTAAAATAGCATTAAAAGCATGGTATTTACAACTTAATGATAGCATTTTGACTGTATGAATTATTCAACTACTATGGAGACAGTTTAAAATTTCCCCATTTTGTTTCCTATTATCTATTGTCTTTTCTCCATATTCAGACAAAAAGTCAACTTTCAATTATAATTATTATTATTATTTTTTTTTTTGCTTTTTGGGTCATACCCGGCAATACTCAGAGGTTACTCCTGGATCTTCGCTCAAGAATTACTCCTGATGGTGCTCAGGGGACCATATGGGATGCCGGGGATCGAACCTGGGTTGGCCGGAGTGCAAGACAAACGCCCTACCCGCTGTGCTATCGCTTCAGCTCCTACAATTATAATTTACGGTGTATCTAAAATAGCTGTGGTTAAATAATGTAGTATTTTTTGATATTCCTAAATTATGTGACTGTGAAGATGGAATTTCTGGGGAACAAACAGAAAAAAACAACAAACAAAAAATGCCTTATTATAGAAGTCAGACACATTCCCTAACAGAGGACTTTTATGAAGCCTTAGGTTCCTCTTTTCCTTTTCCAAACTAAATCTTCAAACAGTATATGCATCCCTAAGAAAAAAGGTTTAAACTGAACATTTGAATAAGTATCTCCTATTAATAATTAATCAACACATATGTAATTCAAATTGTCACATAAATTGTGATGGAAATTTAACTGATCATTTAAAAACATCCTACCAAATATCATAACATATAAAAATATAAATATTTCATTTATATTCTTGGATTTTTGAAGATTCGATGATTATGTAAATACATGTTTTCCCAAAAGTTGCTCTTAATCAAATACGTGAAAAATTATGCTAAAGTATCTGGTTTAAGCAGATTGATATAATGAGGTGAAATAATATTACATATTGCTACAAATGTCATTATTATTACTTCAAAAAACTTGGCTATTACAAACAACTTCAGGGAGTATGGTAATGTAAAGCATGCAGTATTTACAAACTGAAAAAGGCAGAAAATCATAAGCCAGTGAAAAATTATACAGCAAAATAAACCTGGTATTTAGTAATATTATAACTCACCATGGCTAATAAGAATGCAACACTTCATTAATTTTGAACCACTGTGAGCTCCAGGGCTTAGAGTAAAATACAATTAAAGCAAAGGAAAATATTCACTATGCTACTCAAAGTATTCCACGGGTATACTCAAATTATCTTTGCATGACTATAAACTAATGTGTTTATTTGCTGAGTGAAGGTCATAAAAAATCCCATGGTTATAAAATCGTTCCTGAGTAATAAAAGATTACAAGGTAATTAGCAAATTCAGTAGAACTTTTGTCATTCACATTTATTGCTCAGATAAGAACAACTGCCATTAAATTCTTAAGCATACAAATCCATGCAGATCAAGTCATTCTTTATGAAATACAAAATATCTACGAAATTTTAATGAATGTGAGACTTCAATACTGTTAACAGTATGTGCAAGTGAAGAAGAATTAAGGCACAGATCTTGCCTTCTACAAGCTTTTGAACATTTTGTTAAATAATATTAAATAACAATACACGTTAATATAAATAAAACATCAATGTCTCTCTTGGGTTTCTTTAATCTTTTAAATTATTAAAGAAAATATTTAGCCCAATGTTTCCCAAAGTAGGTTAAATTGCCCTCCCAGGATTGGAAGTAGCATCTCATCAATCGCTTCAGAGGCTTGGGGTGAGGTAGGGGGAGTAGTAGAGACAGTTTCTGTTTGTTCACTTAAAAATAGATTTTCAGGGGCGGGCGATAGCCCAGCGGGTAGGGCGTTGCCCTGCAGCGGCCGGCCGGCCGATTCGATCCCCGGCATCCCATATGGTCCCCAAGCACCGCAGGGTTATTCCTGAGTGCAGAGCCAGGAGAAACCCCTGAGCTCGGGTGTGACCCAAAAGCAAAAAAAAAAAAAAAAAAGATTTTCAGGTAAGCACTGGTGAACATTTTTTTCTGAAAATGGAGGGGTTAGTTGCCCAAATATGTTTGAAAACCTCTAATTCAACGTACTATCCTTGGTTTTGTGTACCTTTCCAATAAATGGAAGTTAAAACAGATGTACACAGTTTATGCAATATAAAAATATATATGAGAAATACCTTAAGTATGCCAAGATTAAATGTGGGGTGTGTTGTCAGGAAACACTTCCGGGAAAGTAAAGTACTTGGATAGAAGAGAATTTAGGTTAGAACAAAAAACGAGTGATAGGCAGCACACGGAAATGAATGTGTTAATAAGAAACCAGCAAGCTGGATGGACATCAGCAGAAACAAACATAAAAATATAACTTTAAAATGCCGCGAGATCAGGCTTAGATAGATGGATGTTTTCAAATAGGCTTTGTGGGAACCACACTGAAAATTACTGGCTAAACATCTCTTTCAAGGAATATTCTCTTTATGTTTCTGTGCCAGATGAAAAGAGAAGACACAAACATCTTGGATACTACACAGTAATCTAAGAAAAAGCAAGGGAGGCCCTAGAGTTGTGTATTAAGTAGAGGTAAGAAAAAAAAGAAAAAAAAAAGAAAATTAGAGATGCTTTTAAAAGAATCTGTTAAAAACTTTAACAGAGTTTAAAGACTTAACTCCAGGTCTGAACAAAGAGTGGATACAACTTAATATTTCAAAGATTTCCAGCCTAAAGATTTTAATAAAAAATGGAGAAACCAGAAAAGAATATTAGCCTTCAGTAGAAAGAAAAGTGGAAAATATGTACATAGTAAAATCTTCTAAATATGAGTCTCCTAATAAAAGTTTGCATAGTCCTTTCCCAGACTCCTTTTATAATAATAATGGTGAGATGAAAACTGCAGGTGTTATCCCAGCTAACATATTTGGATACTGAGATCGAGAGAGAGAAGGACACTCCGTAAAAGTTTAAAATATCTTAACAAATATACTCTGTTATCTCAAATACCACTGAAATAACTTTAAACCATGATAAATAATTCAATAGAGCAAGTCATTTAAGTTGCAATATTTAAGTTGCAATTTTCGTTGTTGCTGTTGTTTTTGTTCAACAATTCGTTTTTATCTTACATTTTAGGCACTCTCAAAGCACTGGAAATAAAGAAAATATATAAACTCAGTCCCAGCTCATTATGTTATAAAGACAAATAAGTAAATTAATAGCAACAAAAATTTCAGATAGTGTCATGCTCTACTATGAAAAGCAAAGTTTGGCTGAAGCTATAGCATAGCAGATATGGCATTTACCTTGCACACAGACAACCTGGGTTCGATTCTCCAGCATCCCGTATGGTCCCCTGAGCACCGCCAGGAGTAAATCCTGAGTGCAGAGCCAGGAGTAACCCCTGAGCATTGCCATGTATGGCCCAAAAAAAAAAAAAAAAGCAAAGCGGAAATTTGGAAGATGGGTTCATTTAGGCAGACACGGAGAGAAAGCTTCACTGAGTTGTGTAAGGACTAAATGACAAAAAGTTCATATTGGACTTTTAGTGGCAAACTTAATGTAGAATATACATGCACTGATTTTCAGTAATGCACACTTATGTCTACATACTGTAAAAAGGTAATATTGTTTTAACAAAAAAATACAAACCAGAATTAGAAACTTGAGTAGAAAAATAAAAGTTAGCTATGGAGGCAAAGTATTTTGATCAGGAGGCAGATAAAGTATAAAGGCTCTAAGATATCTCTACATAGTCAATAGGAGAAAAAAAAATATAGATTTGGTAAGAGAAACAGCGTAGGCAGCGAGCAGAGTCAGAACCCAGACAGCTCTAGGGCTCAGGAAACCATGCCTCCTCATTTCCCAGCACAGATTTAGCTATCCCTGTTGCTAAGTACAATTAGTAATAGTACTTTCTTTTCATAATCTGATTTCAATGAAAGAGCAAATGATCACCACTGTTCTAGGTAATGCTTTGGTGATCAGCTACATCCAAACTACAGTAGAAGATCATTAGAGCAATCTATAGGCATCTAATCTAAAATGAGGCATGGGTCCTCCTAATTCGCTATGCTTCTATACTTACTCAACATAAGCTCTCTATATAGGTTTATGTTAGCCTTTTAACATTCTCCAACAAATTTATCCTTTAGACTAACCAGTTTTCTGATTTCTCCTCAGGTATTTTTTTAATATTTAATACATCTGAGTGAGATATACTATATATACACTTCTAGAGGCGGTCCATGATACATTTTGTAATAAACTTTCCAAAGCAGTGTGGTTTTATTTCTCCCTGTTACTGCCTGTTGTCCAATAAATGGCAAAGAACAAAAATCTAAAGGAAATAGTAAAGCCAGTGCTCCACAATGGGACAAGTGGCCCACCACACAAAGATTCTGGATGGACTTCCATCTTGTCTTTTTATATTCTTATTGTATGGGGAGAAGGAGAGAGATTCCCAAACAATGTTCAGGAGGATCAGCGTCCACGCTAAGGAATAGTCTGCCTAACAATGCAGGTCTGTAGGTTTTATGTTCATAGAATATTGCAGGGGGACCATAAGGGTCACCCCAATGGTACTACAGCTAGGGAGAACTAGGATCAAACTCAGGGCCTAGTGAATGCAACAGCTGCACTCCAACTCTTTGACCTATCTCTCCACCCCAAAATGTTATCAGGATTATAGATTCAGTTGTAGAAGTGCTCCCAAAGTCTGTACTAAACTAGTACTACCCCTCTTTCCACCCTCCCCATAGCTTAAAAATAAATGTTTCCTTTAAAATTAGTCTTCAACACAGTTGTCAATATTGTCTTGTCCCAGTTAGGTTTTTGCTCTGTGGAGTGTGTCGTTTTTGTGGAGAGGAGGTCTCAAACTCTATAAAATTGATGAATTTTGTTGAAACATTTCCTTCATATAAATGAATACAATACCTGCACGGTCAATTATATTTTGAGAAAAATATTAATATACTTTCTTAGTGTGAAGCAAAGTACTTGTCATATCCCCCAATTTTGTTTTATAAAATATGACAAGGACACTATAAATTCATATTGACAGCAACCCATTTCAATGACTTTCCTATTTTTGGTTTTGAGAAAACATTAGTTCTTTTGTTTGTTCTTATTTCAAATAAGATCCTTCAGCTCTACCTCAACAAGAGAAACAGTCTAATGGGGGAATGAACAGAGTGTGTAGTTTCATCAAGAAAGCTTCTGTAATGGTATCATGGTTTATCATATGTGAAGATTGTTATAAAGTTTTTGGTAATAATCAAGTACCAGAGATTAGGGCAAAAGGCCTCTAGCACTTCTCCAGCATGAATAAGAGAACATAACATCTGAGTGAGATACTATACACATAGTATAGTCACCAGAGAAAGCAGTAGAGGGAAGATATACTGCAGATTCAGAATTGATAATAGTTGGCAACTGATGAACGCAGAAGTGAGGGAATAGGAGAATTGAAAATGATTCAAAGATTTCTGTAGTTCCTGAGTGTTAGTTGATGCCAACAACTTAAACTGAGAACAGAGAAGAAAAAGTAGGCTTTGGAAAAACTGATGAGGAATTGACCTGACAACCTTCTTGAAATGTCCCTTCCAACAGGAAGGGAGCTCTGGAATGACTTAAATTTTATAATTCAATGACACAAATTCAAAAACATGTTCTCATCTTGACTGATTTCAAACACCTTTAGCTGAAAAACTGAAGACTAAAGTCAGACCTACAAATTATAAACATAATATCTTCAAAATATAGATGAAAAATAAGTGAATGCAAAATCTTTTAATGAAGATTAATACCTTTATTAGTGGGGCAGACTGTTAAAATTACTACATGAGTCCAAGAAGGTGCACTTTGATTCATGTTGATGAACCAAATTCCAGTTAGTCTGGATAGTTTATTGGTCCACATATATACCAATCAAAAAAGACAAGATAGTTGAAATAGGGAATACAACTATATAAAGTATGCTCCTTGGGACATGTAGACTTAGCAAAATTGCTAAATTTTCAGAAAAGTGTACTTATTCATTTTAATGTCCCTAATTGCATGAAAATAATTTATAAAAGTAACTTTTACTGCCTAAGACCAGAAATACAAGCTCACTTTATTTACATATGGAGCTATGCAGCAGAAGGTTCTTTACAAAGGCCCAGCAGGAGTGATCCCTGAGCTTAGAGGTAGGAATAAAGCCCTAAGTACTGCTCAGTGTGGCTACAAATCAAAACAAATAAATAACTAAAACACTTTACTCCCCATCACCAAATAACCTTCTCTGACAAATGTTTTCCAACAAAATGCATAACAAGTATCCATTAACTCACCAAATGCCAGTTTGGGCACATAAAACAATTGAGAAAAATTAAAATCTGTTGCAAAGTTTTATGAAAGTTAATGATGCCAATAGAAAATGACTGTTTCAGAATTCTCAGAGTCATCAAGCAGCAACTTTTTTTTTTTAGAAAATACAGTTACAGTTTGATGAACTGCTGTTGCTTGGATTTAGCCACAGATGTGTAATTTTTATCTTCTGGAAGGAATGACTTATTTAAAACAAAATGAGTCAGTAAGTTGACAGTTTGGTCAACTTGTCATACTCCTTACTTAATGCTTAAATTACGGTGATCTAGCAAACTGAAAATCTGCTGATGGATATAAAGTGGCAAAAAAAAGGGTAACGTTAGAAGCAAATGGTTAGCATAGTTAGAAATTTATTCAGAAAGAGAAGTCAATATTTAAGAATGCCAAGAATGAAACATAATAATAAAAATAACATCTGATCATGAGATAAAAGCAGGTTGGATAAACTAGTGTTCTAGGCAATTAAAAGAAATGCAAGAATAGATATAGAGCAAAGCTATGTGCAAAGACAATAAAATTCATCTGTAGATGTGATCATCAGAAAGTGAAACCAAGGGCCACATTCATCAATAAAATTTTTCTTTCAAAAAATTAATTGTCCTAAAAGTGACCACATGTACTCTCTAAAACTTTGACTCAAAAAAGAAGTATAGACATTTATTTTCAAGAAAAACAGTGATCAGGGATGCATCACACAATATTAGAGCACTTGGAACATTTGTTGACTGGAAGAGAATAATCAAAATACTACAATGAATTTAACAGTGGTACAATGAATTTATATTTTATTGAATAGGACTGAAAATGTGATAACAGCAAAAATATGAGTCAGATAGTATTAAAATAACTTGTAATCATTAATGAATTCTCCAGAACTCTTAAAATTACCATTATACCAAGAGTAGTGCAGAGCCAGGAATAACCCCTGAGCATCTCTGGGTATGACCCAAAAAAAAAAAAATCCACCACACATATACAAGTTGTACATCAATAAAACTATCATTCTAGAGGTTTGCTTAAGAAGCAGAGATGGGGACCAGAGGCAGTCCAGCAGATAAGGTGCTTACCTTGACCTAGATCCAATTCCCAGTATCCCATATAATCCCGGAGAATGCCAGGAGTGATCCCTGAGCTAGGAACCAGGATTAAATTCTAAGAACCTTCAAGTGTGATTCAAACCACCCCTATCTCCCCCAAATAGAAGTAGAGATCACGTAAACTAGGATGTTATGAAAATATTTCTATTATTGTAATATTATGTAATATTTATATCTCTTTAACCATAACCAGTCATTTTAATGAACACTTAAAATCCCATAAATGAAGGTACAAGTCATAAATTCAACTTAATTGATGCTAACTTAACTAAACAATGTATTTTTATCATCTTAGTAAAAAATAAATGTCGATATTTGTACTGACTTGTTTTATGCTAGATTTTTACTACCGTTTAATGTAGTCACATTTTATGTAAATTATACAGAATTAAAATAGAACAAATGATTCTTTATTATTTTATTAACAGCTTTTCCTTTGAAAAATAGATATTCAATGTAGAAAATTGACATTTTTAGTTTAGTATAATGATACAAATAAAGCAATATTCCATCTAAGGAAAAACGAATTATATAGCCACATTCAAGCATTTATATTTCAATTTTGTTTATCTGTTTGGCCTACAGCATAACATTTTTTTAAAACCCTTTAAAAACTGGGTCAGAGCAATAGCATAGCGAGTACTGCATTTGCCTTGCATGCAACTGACCAGGGTTTGATCCCCAGCATCCCAGATAGTCCTCTGAGCACCATCAGGACTAATTCCTGAGTGAAGAGCCCAGATGACACCTAGGTGTGACCCAAAAAGAAAAAAAAAATCAAAACTTTCTATATGAATTATTTCCAAACACCCAAAATCTAAAAGAGTGCACTGTTTAATAATATATTCCCTTTAAATAGCTCATGCTATGGTGAAAGGACAAAGTGGTCAGTCCTCAAAAGCAATCTTCAACGCTAGCAAAAGTTACTGTAAATTCAAAAAAACTACAGACAACTAAAGAAATTCTAATGATGTTAGGGAAATTCTTCAGCCTCCTCCTTCTGCAAAAGTAAAATCTGAGAGAAAGTGTACTAATAAGAGACTTCACCCACAGTACTTAACTACATTGTACCATAAATACAACAGTGTACTATCAGAAATGTTCTCCACTGGGAATAAACAATGAACTCACTCAAAATGGGCAAAAAGGATCCCACAGAACTGAAACAACTAAGGCTCAACATGTGAATTTAAAAAAAAAGACAAAAGAAAAAGTGTTCAAAGAGAGTTGTTAAAAATGTTACAGATGTGCCACTGTGGACTGAAATCCTAATGTTGCCTCTCTTGTTTAGGGTGGTAAACATAAAACTGAACTTCGAAACACTTTCTCTGGAAACACTCGGTCAATGGCCCTACAAAAAATTATCCATCCATTTACACTACAGGAATGAACAGCCATTAAAATTAATGCAAAATGTAAGCATGTTAACTTTAATCTTGGGGCTGAAGACTCTCAGTGAAGGGAAACAAGAAATAACTTTGAATTGCTGCTGCCAACAATGGTGTGTATTACACACTACCTGGAGGGCTCCTAACTGGGGCCTCTTTGCTCTAGAGAATTACTTCATTGTTGAAATGAACAAATCCAGGAAAAGGGCCAGAACCAAAACCAAGACATACAAAAAGCTTTCCGTTATACATATCACAATACATTTGGCTCAGTGGTCACTGATGTCTATAGTTGACAGTTTCTTTGAAAAGAAAGAAAAGATTTGATCAAACATGTTGGATATAAACATTTGGGAATAATTTTGGGTTGCTGGATCAATAATACCTGAATTTTATGCTATTTATTTAAGGGCTTGGGGTGAGAAATGGAGGTTAATTCTGGTTTTATTTAATATACGGTAGCACATTATTTATAATCAAGCAATTTTAAAAGTGGTATGAAAAGAAGATAAACATCAGAATTAAACATCAGCTGACATTCCCACAATTTGAAATCCGTGGCATAGACTCCTCAGGATTCAATCCAACTATTGCCTATGTGGGGGCTTGTGATCTCCCCCCCAAAAATTACCTTTTAAATAGGTGCATGCTAATAAAAAATTAAATGGAACAGAAAAATAAAGAAGTACTTTACAATACTGATCAATATTTCAATGTTATAAAACTGCAGCTTAAAGTTTTTAAGCAATGTAAGAGTTCACCAGGTAATTTGCCTTCAGAAAAAATATATGAGCACTTGATAGAAAAAATACCTAAGCTTAAACAGAGTCAACGCTATGATTCATTCTCCAGCTTTATCTACTAGTCTGTTTCAGTGTTTAATAACCCTTGCATCAGAAATCATAATCTGTTGCTACAATTAGAGACTATCGTTTGATTTGTTACGAGATACTATGTGTATATACACATACATATATGTGTGTGTGCCTCTGTGTGTGTGTGATAAAACTTATGCCTTAAGTGATATGCCTTAAGCCCTGAGAACAAGTTTGTCACTTTATTTAGTTTAACTAGGGCAAAATAAAATCCCAAGTCTTTTCAATTGTACTTTGAGAAGTCTTTTAATCTTTTCATAACTGACTGTAATTCACTGAATTCACTCAAATGTTGCTATTAGTTTTGAAACTAAATCTTTTCCACTAACAAAAACTGGATCAGACAGTATTAAGATCAAACTTGGAATAAGACTGTTAATAACATTTATTGTATAGCCATATACTTTTCAAAACATTTTCATATTTATTTTACATTTTAAGACTCAGAATTTTTTGTATAAAAACAAAGTAAAGATTATTCCTGATATTTCTGATGATATTGCAGGGTAAGCACGATAATTTTTTCCCTCTAAATTTAAGTTAATTGCAAGCTAAAGGAGGCAGAAAGAAAAATAGGTACATAAGAAGACAAAAAGAGGTGGAGGAAAAAATGTCAGTGAGGGCGAAGAGAAACTAAGGCAAAAAAGAAAGGAAGTGGAGAGAATTTAATTCAGATATCCTATATGGTTTCAGTACATAGGAGGACTGTGAGGCTTTTATGACTTGAAGAGAGAAGAAACAGCTTGGACTGGCCATTGGGGGACAGTGACAGGAAATTAACTACATACTGAAAAGGCAGCTACTGCCTCATTTCCCCCTTTACTAGGTCTAATGCTTCTTTTGATTTTTCTCCTTTACAGTCATATTTTGAATGAGAGCCTCCAAAGTAATATTTTTCTTCTGAGATAAGTAAAATTAAAATCTCAGTCAATCTGAGAAGTGACCCACTGAATCTTACCTCTGGATTAACTTTAAAACCTAAGAAAATTAGTGAAGTAGAGGTTTAGGTATTTAAGAAGAAAACTGGAGAGAATAATTAAGATGAAAAGTAGAATTAGAAATAGAAAACAGTGAATTTGGGGCAGACTGTGGAGGTAGTTCATAAATTTTCATGTTTATAAATACTGCTTTAATGAATTATTATTAAAGGAGTACATCACTTACAACTTTTATTCATTGTGCTGCATGTCACTTATTACTATCCAAATATTTCAATTTTATACAGAGCACAGCAAGAGTAGTTATTAAGTAGCATGTGCCTGCTCTCCCTCAGCACAGTTAATCAAGGAAGAAGTAAGCCTCATGGCTCTGCCTGAATTATACTAATGAGGCATCACTAATTACCTCATAGCATATACATACCTCCAATGAGAGAAAACGAAAGGGAATTTAAGTCTCGCTAGAATTTAATCTGAAATCTCATTCCAACTGAATGAGATCTGTGATGGAATTATCACAAGAAATACAAACAATAGAATTTTAAAGAAAGTTAAAAAAAAAAGTTGCCGTGACTGCACAGTAGTAAAATTGCTATGTATTTAGCTACACAACAAAAACTCTTATAAAATAATCTTTTAAGTTGTTAAAATTTTATAGCAAATTGAATACTTAAAATCTGCCTTAGGAGAAAATGATTTAGCAAATATATACACGTATATTGAATATAAAAACTCCAAATGGCAGTTGTCAGCTAAAAATTTAACATTGTTAGAATTTATATTAATGAAAATAATTATAAAAGCATTATATTTGATAGCTTGACATATTTCTGTGCCTAGATCGTGAAAATATAAATAATTCAATTAAATTCATCATCAATAAGAAGTTCTACTTTATATCAAGATTAGGTTTCCACAATTAAATAGCTGTTATTTTATACAGGATATTTTCACTGTTTAATACTTGTGGTCAACAGAAATGCTGTACAGGATATTTAGAGATCTAGTAATAAAAAACAAACAAAAAATAACCCCAGTCTGACACACAGCCAATAATCTCAGCTTAAACGAATCACAATATTTGTTATTTGTTGCAAGGAATCATAAATTAATCAGGACTTTACTAAAATTGGACATTTTCAAACAGTGAAATAAACAAACAAAAAGGTATATCTATCTTAGAAAAATTCATTCAATACAGAAGTTCTAATCCAACGTTATTGTAATAAATCATATAAGATACAAAAAATGATAGTACATAAGAGATAATCTCAGGGGTACGGTGCTTGCTGGTCTACTGATACTCAGACTCCAGCACCACAAAGGATCACCTGAGCACCACCAGGAGTGATCCTTGAGCACAGAGGAGAAAGACATGAGCACAACCAGATGTGGCCAGGTGTGGTGAAAAAGAAGAGGTGAGGACAGGAGCAGAGGGAAAGAAAGGAAGAGGAGGGAGGGTAAGGGAGGGCAAAATAAGTAGCTTTGAAGGGAGAAAGGAAATAGGAAGGAGACAGCACAAATAAGAGTTTAGAATTTCAGGAGTGCAGGCAAAATTTTCAGCAAGAAGCATTTTCATTGCACATGGATGTTTGTGCAATGAAAATTGCACAAATATCCCATGGATTCCCAAAGGCACTTCTCCTTCCTCTACTCTAAATTTGACATTTTCTGGGGGAAAAAATCAAATTTTATTGTATAATCCTAAAGTGTTTAAATAGAGGTTTACTTCATATATAACTAAACTAGAAATTCTATAGGAAGAGGAAGTGCATGCCTTCTACCTGCCTTTCTTAATAGCTCACTTGCAACTCACTACACACAGGTTTTACCAAATGAATATTATATAAGCCTGTCTTCAACTAAAGTGAAGCAAAAATTGTTTCCTGTTCACAAGGATGCACTACAGGACTTCCCAAACTCTCTCTCTAGTTATATAAAATTTCTAGGTAAAGAGATATAATATCTATTTGCAACACCCAATGTGTATGGTCAGACTTTCAAATTAGCCCTTTCAGAATAGGTGATATTAAACAATGACCACCTGGGGTTACAGAGATAGTACTGTGGGTAGGCATTTGTCTTGCACGCAGTGTACTCAGGTTTCATCCCTTGCATTATATATGGTTTCCTGAACCCTGCTACAAGTGACCTTTGACTACAGGTCCAGGAATTAGTTGAGAGAGCACAGTCTGGTGTGGCCAAAAAAACACAGACAAAAAAATGAACTTTTAGTTATAATTACATAATCGCTATATATAGTACATATATATGTATACATATATGTAGCACTTTTTGATAAGCCTTAAGTCACTTGTAATGTAATATACTTTACAAACATTAAAAATACTAAATTATGCTTATTCTAGCAAAAAATATTCACTCACAAAAACTGAAAAAAAAGAAAGTCTTAATAAATCACAGCTTTTTCTGCAATTAACATTATCAAGAACACATATATATTTTAGGATGATAATATAATAAGTGTAAGCAGCTCTAAGGAGCCTAAAAAAATGTACACAAATTTAAAAGTAAAAATATACTATTCTTAAATCTGCCAAATAATCCTATACTCACGTTATTTAAATGAAATATAACTTGTAAATGAAATAACACTGGGCTCTTCGGAAGACTTTAAATTCTGCCAACACAAGTTTCCAAAAACATGGTTAAAATCTGTTCTCTCCTGAGATTAACAGCGGAAAGGTTTTTCTTCGCTCTTTCTGCATGACAGAGTCTTCACAGATTATAAACAGACACAGAGGATCACTACTAAAAATCTTGGAGAAGAAATCAGCATTTTGAGAAGAATCATGTACTAATGTATGTCATGACCTCATATGCAGCTGGACCATTCTCCATGCTCATTACTACTGAGATGACTTTAGTCATGCTTTTCCCTCCTGTTCTCATTCCCAGAGTTCACATTCTTCCTCAATCCCAGCATTTTCCAAACAGTGCTCTGCAAAACATTAGTGACCCAGGAGACAGTAAATAGATATTTCTGTCAAATAAGTTTGGAAAAGATTTCAGGGATATCTCCTCACAGAAATTATAAAAATACAATCTGGGACATAATATAAAAGTCTTAAAGACAGAGTGAAAAGTGAATTTTATTCTGTAGGTAATCTGTAAAGTGTAAAGGATTATAAAAAGGAATATAAACTATAATAAATCTGCTTCATGGAGAATGTTCAGGATGCTGGAATGATGTGACTGGAGAGAAAATGTGGGAAATAAGTAAAATAATCCAACAAGATAGGTCAGAATGAGACTGTAGGGGCCGGTGCGATAGTCCAGCGGGTAGGGCGTTTGCCTTTGCGTGGGGCCGGCCCATGCCAGCCCGGGTTCGATCCCCAGCATCCCATATGGTCCCTCGGAGCAGCGCCAGGAGTAATTCCTGAGTGCAGAGCCAGGAGAAACCCCTGAGCATTGCCGGGTGTGACCCAAAAAAAAGCAAAAAAAAAAAAGAAAGAAAGAAAAGAATGAGACTATAGATGTAGAAATAGAAATAGATGTGTATCAAACACCTTCTATAGAGAATGAATAGTGTTTAGTCAAGACTAGATGTGGCATGAAAAAACAAAGCAGAAATAGAGGTTCTATATCACTCTCATCACTATTTTCTCAACAACACAGAAGGTAAAAGAACAGGAGTGAGGGGTATGAGGGGTAGAGGAAAATACAAAGAAACGGATGATCATCAGGTAGGGCATTTGCCTTGCATGTGGTAGAACTAGGTTTGATCCCCAGGATCACATATTGTCTCCCAAGCTCACAGGGAATGATCCTATGATTCTTGAGTGCAGAGCCAGGAATAAACCCTGAGAGTACTGACAGGAGTGGACCCCACCCCCCAAAAAAAAGAAGAAGTAAGATGAGAGAAGAGGGGAAGCTGGGAGGGTAGGGGAGGGGAAGGGAGGGAGGGGAGGGGAGAGGGAGGGGAGGGAGGGGGAGGGGAAGGGAGATGGGAGGGAAGGGGAAGGAACGGAAGGGAGGGAAGGAGGGGAGGGAAGGGAGGAGAGGGAGGGGAGGGAGGGAGGGGAAGGAGGGGAGGGAAGGGAAGGGAGGGAAGGGGAGGAGAGGGGAGGGAGGGAGGGAAGGGGAGGAGAGGGAGGGAGGGAGGGGAGGAGGGGAGGGAGAGGAGGGAGGGGAGGGGAGGGAAGGAGAGGAGTCGGGCGTAAGAAGCATGATTTGCACACTAATGACACAGGGTCAATTTCCTAAGCACCACCAGAAGTGATTGTTGAGTACTGCTAAGTGTGATCCAAACACCAAAACTAAATACTCCTAAATACTCCTCCTTAGCGGTCGTATCTATCTTATTGTCATTATACCAGCTACTTGATGGTGCAATGGTACAATGTGCGAGGAGTAGCAATTTATATCTTCTGCTTAAATTTCAGTCTTTTAGCAGTCCTGTATATCTAGCCCATGACCTTCATAAGATTTCTTCTTGGAAGCAACTTCTTTTTGGGAAGACAAGAAGATTGTAAAAGGCCATAGAAGAATGATCTCATTGCATGACTTCAGAAGTTCCTAAAGTTATCTGGCTTACTGCCTCCTTTCCAGAAAAAAAAAAAATCACTCAGCACACACCCTGGATATCTACATTTTTTAAACATTTAGAAAGAAACCCCTAACTGCATTCAGACTATTATCATGCCCCGGATCGTTCCAGAATCTCAGTATCTCCTTTTCAAGAACTCCTCTAGAATGGTATCTTAAGAAAAATTTTCCATTTAGAGAGCAGATTTTATGGATAGGCTCTGGCTTAGCTTTTTTATCACTCATCCAACACCTCCTGTAATACCTATAAAGAAGTAGAGCTTTCTCAAGTGGTCAATAGGAAAAACTGATTTCCTATAAGTAAGACCCATGGGCACGTGACCGTTAAGGGCCCACTCTAACAATGTCCCCCTAGAAGTTCCTAATTTTCATACAGTTCATAACTTTCATACACTCAGTCGCCAACAATTTATCAGAATTGCCTTTTAAGTGCTATTGCTTGAGCAGCATTTCACCAGGTAGGCAGATCTGAACTAACATCCTATGAACAAGCGTCAGTCTGTCTGCCCTATTACCTCCATTCCACGATGCAGTTTCTCAACCTTTAGCCCATTTCAACTTCAGGCCTTGTTTTTTTCCTGCAGTCTTCCTTTCCTACCAGATAGGCCCGATCACAGTCCATGCACCCCTCATTTATGTGATTTGTTTTTTACCCGCGGTCCCCTTGGAATATCTTGAGTGCCCACAGGGAACCATACAGCCCCCAGTTAGAAAATGCTACATGTAACACTTTTTTTTTAACTTCAGACTTGTTATGAGGCCAACAACTCCCAAGATCTTAAATGTCAGAGCAGAAGTTGAAAGTCTCAATATATATTTTCCCTATTAATCCAGTGTTAAAAATACACATATACACTAACAATTATGGACCTCAGTTCCATGACCTGAAGAATGGCTTGGGGCTCTTCCTGTTCCTGGAGCAAGCAGATGCCCTTGTGTTACACTTGCTTGTGACAGGACTTATGGAGATGTTACTAGTTCCCACTCGAGCAATTCGATAAACAATGGGAAGACTGTGATACAGTAATACACACCATTCTTTCATTCTTTCAACAAGAGCGAAGGAAAGAAAACATAAAAAAAATTTAATGCTGAGCATTACTGATAAAAAAATTAGGTCCATTAACTTTTTTTATGTCAATACCAAGGCATCAACTTGGTATTTAAGATAAAAATATGGACTTGAGTGCTTTCAGATATAATACATCATATCTTTCTTTATGTTCCCTAATATTAATTCAATCAAATTGATAGAAAAACACATTTTGGTAACCACAAATGTGATGATGGTTGTGGTTATTCTTACTTTGTTTTTATTATTACTTCAGGAATTATTTTTTTTAAAAACGTGTTTGTCTGTGAGAAAGATGGGGTTTTTGTATTTGGGTGTTTTGTTGGGATACACCTGGTAATGCTTCACATTCACAAATGCATGCTAATCAATATCTTTAAAAATTCGAAAAAATAGTATTTTACTTGTATAGGTCTTCAATTCTATGATCAGTTTTTTGTATCACTTCTTTCTCTTCACAAAACTAAACATCACTGTATCACTGTCTTCCCATTCATCATCGATTTGCTTGAGCGGGCACCAGTAACATCTCCATATGTCCTGTCTCATGCAAGTAGAGCCCAAGGGCACCTGCTTGCTCCAGGAACATAAAGAGACTCAAACCATTCCATCAGGTCATGGGAATGAGGTCTATAATTGTTACTGGTATCTGGCATATCAAATGCGACACGGGTAGCTTGCCAGGCTCTGCCGTGCGGTAGCATACTCTTGTAGTCAAAGTTTGACTACAGTCAAATTTATGTAGATAATTCTAAAATTTTGAGAAAGACATTTTGGGGGTGAGTGGGATGCATAATTTAGGGAGGTCATCTAATTATTTAATTAATTAATGGTATTATCTCAGTTCACTGAAATATTGCATTTAAAGATTTTTTTGTATGAAATTGGCATTAAATTGCCACTTCACTTTATGTTTATGCTCAATTCATAGACATCTTCTTGCTATTTAGTCACAGTGAGGAAAACGTCATGTTCTATTAGAGAATATCAATAAATTAATATTAAAATGTTAATGTTTTAAATATGTTAAAATACTAATATTAATGTACCAGACTAATAATTAATGTTACCATAATACTTATTTCATAAACTAATGGATATTTGCTTGATTCTTGGGCCAAACCTAACAGTGCCCAGGGGGTTAGTCCTGGCTCTGCATTCAGGGATCACCTCTGGTAGTACTTGGGGGACCATATGTGGTGCTGGGGATTATTGGTTCAGTCACACACAGGCAAACACCATACTTGTTGTATACTCCTAGCCTACAATAATAAATTTTTAATTAGTTTGAACAAAGTATGCTCTTCCTGTCTATCTAGTTCCAGCATATATATTTTTAAAATTCTTGCTTTGGTAAAGATCAAACATTTTCATAAACAGATAAAAAATTATTGAATATATAACCTTAACCTAGTTCCAAAAATTATGATTGTGTTAATTTTCTCCTCACTTCTCCCCTAATGCTTTATTTTCATAATATTATAACACAAATCTCGGAGACCACACAGATTCTTCAATAAGGGTCACTATTGAATAAGATCCATTTATAGGATACAGCAACTAGACAGAGATCAACTCAGTTACTGAGCAAGAGTGTTAGCTGCATAATTTTTCCCACTGGTGTGGTGTTTGTAAACTTAAGCATGAGTAGGAGAACATGTGAGAATATTAACAAATCTAGTGTTGAAGTGATTTGATTATGTTACATTATATTTCTCAATCTGCCATTCTTCCCTCCATCTAGAAATCAAGACAAGTTAATAAGCTAAAAAAGATTTTCTTAGAATTCTAGAGGAGACTCTATTGTGTTAACACAAGCAACTCACTTAGAATGATGAAATCAAAAGTGAAGCCAAGACCACTTTCCTGAACAATTCTGATTGTTTGAACCACACACAAAGACAATGAAATGTAATATAGTAGTGCTTCTAGAATTCTAGTAGATGACAAGAAGCAACTGTGGTCTCTGCAGCAGTAGATTAATTCTGATGTTCTAATTACACAATGGTAGCAATCAGAAAATACCCCTTAAATTAACAGCTTTAACAACAGTTTCAGATGTAAGCAGCTATTCAGTACCTCGGTTCTATACTCTCTGGAAGTGACTCCAGTAAAATCAACTATATACATCTTCAAACAATTTTATAAGCATGCAATTTCCATGCATTAATTATTGTCCTGCTTAAAACACATATTTTCTCCCATTTTCTACACCAACTCCTCATATACACTACCTAATGTATATGTATAAAGTCAATACTAATTTTTAAAAAATTTAATATGATTTTCCACTTTATCCCACATTTATAGTGATACACTAATGTTTTTTATTTAACTTGTCCTATTTTAAATGCCCTAAAATTTTATAGTTTACCTTCAAATTTCCAAAATATTTTATCATGCTGATTAAAAATCATAAGGCTTACATCTGTTTCATAAGTCACCAAAAAGCTATGAAGCAGTTAAAAAATATTGCTTGCATCAAATTTTAATCAGAGAACAGTGACTAAGACTTCAAGAACTCACAAGAGCAAGATACTCCAGACCTACCTGCGTAACTCCACCCCACGTGGAGCAGCCCATGGAGTTTCAGAGGGCAGTAAATGGCTCAGTCCCTGGAAGAATCCAGCATATTTCCTAGGGTTCACACACACGTGGGGGTGGGGGCTGGGAGAGCACGCTGGCCAGACTTGGAGCAGGATTTGGGCTCCTCCTCCCATTCCTCCACCACCATGTTGACAGGCTTGGCTGAGAGCTCCCAGCCTCCACAGCCAGCAACACCAGACGAGAGACACTCCAGACCCACAGCTGCACCACTTGGCCCCATGAGGAGGCTTTTGGAGGGTGGTAAATGGCTCGGCCCCTGGCAGAGTTCAACCTAGCTCCTAGGGTTCACACACACATGCTGGGGAACCACGCTGGCCGAACTTGGAGCAGGGATTTGGGCTCCTCCTCCCATCCTCCACCTCCATGTTGGTGGGCGTAGCTGAGAGCTCCCAGCCTCCACAGCCAGCAATACCAAATAAGAGACACTCCAGACTCACACATGGCCGCTCTGCAGCCGTGCGACAGACTTAAGACAATAATGGAAGTTAGGACCAGCTCCTTCCCAGGATCTTTCACATTTATATACTGTAAGGTTCATTCTAGTTGCAACAAACTGAGGAAGTTGATGGGGAATGGGGAATTATAATGTCACACTAGAACTCACTATTGAATATATACATAGAGACATCATAAACCGTTAATACCTGTCAGGCAAGCCACAAAGTATAAGAGAAGAGAGTAAGAAATACAGAGACATAGACAGAGAGAGAGGAAGAGAAAGAAAAGGTGCCTGCTATAGCAGCAGTCTGGGGTTGGTTGGGAGGGGAGTGTTTGGACATTGGTGGTAGGACTGGTACACTGGTGGAGGGATGGGTGCTGGAACAATGGATGACAGAGATCCAATTATGAACATCCTTGTAATTGTATATTTTACGGTGGTATGATAAAAATTAAGGGGGGAATAACTCACAAGAGCATTTACTTATTACTGGTATTTTACTTATTACATTTACTTATTACATTTTTTACAATTACAGGTATTTTTTGACCCTCTACTAGACGAGATACATACCCATATCTCCACTACTTCTGTTAGAAAAATTTTAAAGGAAAAAATTCAGTACACAAAAAGGGGGAAATCGTATAACTATACACATTTGGGGGAAACACCTATTGAATGAAAAGAAAGCAAGTTTTTCATAAAGCGGTTTTCTGAAAGCTCCTATTGATTGGACTTAATTTTGTTATTAAAACATACCTCCGAAATCATATGCAATGTTTGATTATTTTCCCCCATCTACTCATTAGTCAAACAGAAATAAATCTAATGGGGACCAAAAGGACATTTGGAAACTAAACATCCTTAAATCTTGGTATATGAATAGTGAGCTATGTTCAGTTTTTTAGTTCTTGATTCCAAAACCAATAAAATCACAGCAAAATGTTAAATGAATCTACAGATCTCAAAGGATAACAGATCATAAAACTCCCACAGATTTGGCAAGGTGGCAGTCACTGACAGAAGGAGAAAAGATATATAAATATAAGCTAAAGTTTCATATTTTTCTATTCAGAAAATTAAGCTTTATGTAAAGACCTTCTAACTATAAAATATCTTTCTATTTTAATAAAAGATATAATTAATGAGAACTATGCTATGAGAACATTGTATACCCTACTAACTATGAGAACATTGTATACCCTACCTTCGATATTAAATTATTTAAATGAATTAGCATCATAAATGCATAAGCTTAAACTTTCATTTGAGTGAACATCTTTCCAAAATCCATTACTGTATTTTACTGTATTTTACTGTATTGTTTTATTATTTTCTTTCTTGATCTGATTATTAGCATTATTATGCTCCAGAGTTTTTGGAATCATAATTAATTACCATTTAATACTGACAAACTATATAAAATTCAGAAGTTACTAATATATTCTAAAATTATAAATGAAAATACCATGGACATTAGAAATAACCTTGCTGAGATCAAGGTATATAGAGCTTTCTAACTCTGTGACACTAGGCAAATGAATCAGCATCTCTACGTTTAAATTGTATCTGCTATAAATTAGAAACCATAAAGTACATATAAGTGTTTAGAAAATTAAGTGAAAATAAATAAAAAAGTAGTAATTTCATGGCGTAGCCTGGCAAGCTACCCATGAGGTATTTGATATGCCAAAAACAAGTAACAATTATAGACTTCATTCTCACGACCTGAAGGAATGTTTGAGGCTCTTCATGTTCCTGGAGCAAGCAGAGGCCCTTGGGCTATACTAGCACGAAAACAGGGACAAATGGAGATGTTACTGGTGTCCGCTCAAACAAATCGATGAACAACAGGAAGACAAGTGATGCAAGTGATGCAAATAGTAATTTTATTATCACTATGTCATCAAATGTCTATTACTTTTCAAACCGAATATTTAATAACTTTCAATAATTAGTATAATACACACAAAATTGGTAGGTAACTGAGATAATGCCAGATTTATAAAATCAAAACTGGGGAAGGGAGTGCAAACTTAAACCTTACAATAAAATATTTAACATAAAAATGTATGCAAATTCTAGTTAAATTTTATTCTTCATTACTACTATATAGATATGCAACTATTTTGACCTAAATTTTATATACATAAACTTCACTAAATAGAGACTAAAGATAATATACATACAACATCTAACGATAGCTTTACAAAATATAAATGAGAAAGCTAATAAAACCCAGACAATAAATGTCATTTACATGGATTAGTCTCTTTTTCCCTATATTGCCTTATGAACTTAAAATCTAACATTAAAAAAAAATTGAGAAATTCGGTGTCAAATTTGATCAAGTTATTTTAAAACGTGTGTGGAGGTACAAATGGATATCTACAGGAAGATAACAGTGTGAGCACTCTATATGAAAGGTAATATAGATAGAAATTTTGATTAACACAACATTGTACAACAACATAAAAACAAAATAACTGGATTAAATAATTGAAGCAACAGACCATAAACATGGAAAACTGATGGCTGAGAAAGTAGCACTTTAGAAAAGAAAAAAATAGCCATTCAATAAACAATATCACACATGGGTATAAAAAGTTGGAAAAGCTGTAAGTGAATTATTCTTTCACACTACCTTGAGGTGGTAGTGAGGGATGTGCAATGATATTTTCAAGTGAAATTTTAGGCTTCAGTGTGATAGAACAAAAGTTTTAAATATATAGGAAATGTCTTCCAGATCTTTGGGAAGAAAAAAGAACTCTCAAACATAGTAGCAGCACTAATCACAAAAAGAAAACTATTGATAAATTATTTTTACTTTAAAAGTTTGATCAGGCTTTCTCTTCAAGCTCATTTTTTCTCCTTTGAAGCCTATTTTTCTCCCTTGAACACATATCTCACTATGTGTGTGTGTTTTCTCTCTTTGTTATCTATATCCACCCTAGAGAAGCCCATGTTCTTTCATGAACAATCACTTCCTCTACTCTCTCCCCTCACACCTTTCTAAGTTTAAATAAAAACTATCTTCTTTAACAAACAAACTTAAAATTCAAAAATATGTTCAACAACAAAGATAATAAAAGCAGCAAAGAATGATAATTGATGGTATACTGTGAGTCAATGTACTGTAAATCTAGATAAATAAGGGTTTCCAATTAAAAGCTATGCAGACAATCTACAAATTGACTAGATAGCCAAGTAGAATGAAAGAGTAAGATAAAACACTTGAACTTGTTCTTTAAATAGGCAAACACAAAGATAAAAATGCTCTAAGTAGGGTAGTAGACTATCAAAATTATTGTATTTACCTATTTTTGCTTGGGGACCACACCCACTATGCAAAGAACAACTCCACACTCTGTGCTCAGGAGTCATTCCAACAGTGCTCAGAAGACCATGTTGTTCTGGGATTGAACTCAGGTCTCCTGCACACAAAACATGCACCCTAGTCCTCTGAGCTATCTATCTGGCACCAATTTTTTTTTAAAGATTTTATTAAAACGCCTTGATTTACAAAGTTGTTCATAATACAGTTGCTTCAGTCACACTGAAGTGTTTCACCACCAGTGTGACTGTCCCTCCACCAATGTCCCCAGTTTCCCTTCCAGCCCTAAATGCCCCCTTAGTCAGATAACAAATTTACTTTATATCACTTGAAAAAAAAACTTAAAGGAATGGCAAATAGAATGATCAGAAAATAAATGTGAAAGCCTGCCCTCATAGCAGACCCACAATATGTTGCTTGTTACCTAAAAATTGCTGAAAGAAGAAAATTGGTGCAAATTGTTGTTATATCTCATCATGGTCCTGTACAAAGCATTACTAAAATGTTATTACAAGTTAAGGCTTACTGTGCTAATGTTTTTGTTAGTTGAGATTAGTTGGCTTCTATGTTACTTGCCATCCAATTTGGTATGCTACTACTGGATTATCAGTGTGGTAGAGTTTGGCGATGTTGCAGCTGTAGCCCCACACTCCAGGAAATCCAAAATATTTAATTGTGTAGCGTAGTTAGAGTTAAATTTTTTAATGGGCAGCGATTTTGAGCTGTCAACAAGACTGCCAGAATTTCTGGAAGTACAGAGAGGTGTGGGAGTTAGTCCATCCCAACTCTGAGAAAGTCTGGAGATTTTAATCACGGGGAACAATCATGTACCTAAATTCTAGGCAGGTTAATTTCTCTGTGAGGATCCGTTCTGAGGTGATGGTGACACCCATGGCACTCAAGAGAGGGACAGGCCAGTGAGCACCCAAAGAGATTACCAGCAGCCACTGTTCCTACACTCCAAATCGCCACCATGCCTCCAGCTTGGAACAGTCTCATAGAAAATGAACCTACCAAGAACTCAGAGAGGTAGCAGGTCACTGTGACTGAAATCTCCAAGCTTTCAAGAATCAGAATGACTACCTCCCTCACTTCCCTGTACTTCTGGAAGCCCAGGAATTAACTGCACCACCATGTAAGCTTACCAACCTCCTTGCTCCAGAGACTCATAAATAAATCTCGAAAGAGATCAACTAGCCATAAAATCTCTCTTGTTCCTGGATGAGACGATCGGGGCACCCGGGAAGGAGAAGTAGGTCAGTGACAGTCCCAACAGAGCACCAACAGTCACTGCTCTCACAGGCCAAACCTCATTTATTTTGAAAGAAAAAAAAACAATCACCACTGAAACCGGTAATAACATTTACTTCTCAAAATATTAGGTAACTTATGAACTGATGACAATATTTCATTTTTTTTCATAAGGCAAATTACATGAGTGTTTTTAAATTTATTCACAATTATAAACATCAAGCAATTATTTTGTGTACTTTTCTATAATAAAGCAGATGGATGGATACTGAGAAATTTCAAAGAAAAAAAATTTTGAAGATACCCCAGTCTTACAAGACAGTAAAGATTTTTGTGTAAAAAGTCTTTTTATTTAAAATTTACTAAACTTCAGGCCAGATCGATAGCCCAGCAGGTAGGGTGTTTGCCTTGAACGCGGCAGGCCTATGCTGGCCCGGGTTCGATCCCTGGCATCCCATATGGTCTCCCGAGCACTGCCAGGAGTAATTCCTGAGTGCAGAGCCAGGAGAAACCCCTGAGTATTACCGGGCGTGACCCAAAAAAAGCAAAAAAAAATTACTAAACTTCTCATGGACAGGATGGGAGGACTGAAGAAGGCTGTGAAGGGAGCTAGTTGGAAGGGGAACCCTGAGAAATTGGTGAAGGGCCCTAAACACCATTGGGAAGTCACTATCAAAAATATAAACCAAAAATAAATACCAATAAATGCATGAAATGAAGGTAACTCTTGAACTTTCAGCAGCAAAAATTAATGTAGTACATACAAAGACTGATTTTCTTTTCTTCCACTGTTTCTTTCATTTCACCCAGTGATTTTCAGGACACCCAGGTATGCTGGTCCAGAGCCTCTCAGACATGGGGCAGAGTTGTTCCTTGCTCTCCCTGTGCACAGCCGTTCATGAGGCAGTTGAGAGGCATGGCGGGTTCTAGCCCTGGCCCACCACCTCGGCAGAGCCTCACAACAAGCCAGACCACCCCACCTCACTTCACGGGCGCCGCCATTTTCCACATTTGGACTTCCCTCTCGTCAGAACACCACCCAGCAGACCAGCCCATCACAGCCCGGATCATCGACACCCACCCTGCAGCAGCTTTTTCCTCAATCCGGCCCAGGTATGCTGGTCCAGAGACTCTCAGACATGGGGCAGAGGTGTTCCTTGCTCTCCCTGTGCACAGCCGCTCATGAGGCAGTCGGGAGGCATGGCGGGTTATAGCCCTGGCCCACCACCTCGGCAGAGCCTCACAACAAGCCAGACCACCGCCGCCTCACTTCACGGGCGCCGCCATTTTCCACATTTGGACTTCCCTCTCGTCAGAACTCCACCCAGCAGACCAGCCCATCACAGCCCGGCTCACGCGGCCGCTTGCGGCCGAGCGGTTCATCAATAAATGCTTTATTTGGAGGTGTTTAAAAGAGTTTGCCTCCCACTCGGCAAGCCTGGCAAGCTTCTCGTGTTGTATTTGATATGCCAAATTCCAGTAACAATTATATTAGGTCATTCCCATGACCTAATATAATGGTTTGAGGCTCTTTATGCTCCTGTAGCAAGCCGATGCCCCTGGCTCTACTGGCATGAGACAGGACATATTGAGATATTACTGGTGCCCGCTCTAGCCAATAGATGATCAACGGGAGGATCGTGATCGTGATCGTGATTTTCAGGGATTACTCCTAACTTTGCTCTCAGGCAGTGTTTGGAAGACAGTCTGGGATCCCAGTCATCGAACCTGGGACTACCATATGCAAAGCAAGAGCCCTCCACACTAGACTATCTCTCCAGCTCCATACTGATTTTTAATGATGTACATCTGAGATTTACTTAACATTATAATACAATATTATTTCAAAATGAAAGATCTAGGCATTAGCAAAACAGGGTGGGGTTTTGGGAGGAGAGGGAAAAATTATAGAAATGAAACATGTGCCAGTCAGGCCCATTCTTTGATCTCAATCTATAAAAAATAGGGCTCTCAAGATAACATATTAAAATATAACTTTTCCACTAATGCTAAGGCGTTGTTTTCCTCTAACAGTTTTAGAGGGCCATAATATATAGTACCTGTTGTCTACATAGTATACTACCAAATGCTTAACAACTTATCAGTTTAACTCAATTTGTTTACATGGAGCAGAGAAATGGCACAGCATGCAGATCACTTGTCTTTTACGTGGCTAATCCAACACCTCGTGGCTAATCCAACACTCTGTATGGTGCCCTGAGCCCACTCAAAGCACAGATCCCTAAGCACAGAGCCAGCAGTAAGCCTTGAGTACCACTAGGTGAGGCACAAAAACAGTGTATCAAAATGGTTAATTTTTTAACAATGCATGTGTAATCATTTTCTAAACATTATCTCATTTGCATCTAACCAATTATCTTGAGATATGTGCCTTATGGCAATTTTACAGTTGAGGGAATTAAAGTTCTGAAAGAGCTGCATCAATAAATCTGAGAGTTGCATCAGAATACTGAAACAAAGACATTTAGGTAAAAGCACTAACACAGAACTAGTCACTGTGTAAAGCACAAAAGAGAAAAATATATCAAAAGTTATAACAAAAGGACAAGCCCAAAGAATAATGAGGAGTATGAGAAAAAATATATGACTCTCGCTTTTATTATTCACACTTCCACTCAGGAGCTTGGAAAGCTATGGAGGAAACCCGTGCGGGTGCCTGACCTGATCACTCAGACTAGGCCTACTGAAACATTAACTACTTCCTTCCTCCTGCTTGGATTGGCTCCTTTGTTGGTCATTTTCTAAGATCTTAAGCCGTGAAGTCAAGTTGTTTATGTGAGCCCTTCCTTCCTGATGAATGCTTGCAGAGCTATAAACTTTGCTGTTAACACTGCTTTTCCTGTGTCCCTCAAGTATTGGTGGCTTATGTCTTCATTCTTGCTTCCAGGAAACCTTTGATTTCTTCTCTAATTTGCTCTCTAACCCACTGGTTGTGAGCTATTTAATTTCCAGATGTTTGATTTGATTCTCTGCTTTCTGTGTGATTAATTTCTATTTTAAGAGCATCATGGGTTTGAAAAGATAGCTGATACCATTTCTATCTTCTTGATTTTATGAATCAAGAAGATTCATAAAATCTTTGTGGTCCAGCATATAGTCTATCTTAGAAAATGCCCAGTGTACAATGGATGAGAATGTGATTTGACTTTTTGGAGTGAAAAGCCCTGTATATGTCTACTAGCCCTCTCTCCTCTATTTCTTCCTTCAAACCCAGTATTTCCTAGCTAAGATTTAGTCTCATTGATCTATCAAGAGGTGAAAAGGCTGTGTTGAAGTCTCCAACTACTATTTTGTTGCAGTTGACGTCCTCCTTGAAGTCTATTGGCAGTTTTAAGTATTTTCTGGTCCCTCATTGGGTGCATGTATGTTTGAGTGGAATTTCTTCCGGATGTACATATTCCTTGATTACTAAGAAATGGCCTTTGTTCTCCCTTCTAACTTCTTTCTGCCTCAAATCTATGTCATCAAATACTAGTAAGGCCACCCTGGCCTTTTTGAAAGAGTTGTTTCTTTGAATTGTTTTCCAGCCTTTGACTTTGAATCTGTGTTTGCTCTGACTATTCAAATGTGTGTCTTGTAGACAACTGAATGTTGGGTTCAGCTCTTTATTCCATTTTGCCACTCTGTGCCTCACATTGGTACATTTAGTCCATTGACATTGAGAAAGATTATTGTTATGGGGTTTTGTGACATCTTTCTATAGAAATTTCTTATCTTTGTAGGGTTTGCCTTGCCTTACAGTAGCCCCTTCAGTTCATCCTTTAAGTTTGGTTTTGAGTCTATGAAAATCCTGAGTTGTTGTTTATCCATGAAGTTGTGTATCCTTCCTTCTAATATGAACGAAAGTCTTGCCAGGTAGAGTATTCTTGGTGAAACCTTCATTTCAATTTTTATTTCAATTATATCTTACCATTGACTTCAGGCCTGGAGAATTTCATAAGCCTGCTGTAAATCTATGTACCTTACTTCTTTAATCTTGCTGCTTTCAGTATTGTATGTCTCTCTATGATATTCGATGTTCTGAATGTCTTTTTTATTGGGGTTTCTTTAAGCTGTACCCTTCAGGCTTCTTGGATCTGGATGCCTGCATTTTTTGGCTCTGAGAACTTTTCAGCAATGAACTGTTACTATCTCATTGGGGTTCCCTCTCTGTCCCTCTGGGACTCCGATGATTCTTATGTTGCTCCTCTTCAATTCATCCCATAGTTCTCTTGTATGCCCTTCAGTTATTTTCAGGTATTTTTCCATCTTCTGTTGTTGTCTGAATGCTTTCTTCAGCTCATCTTCAAGCTCACTGATTGTCTTCGGTTGTCATTTTACTGTTGAGGGCACTTATTGAATTTTTCATTTCATCTACCAAACTTTTTATTGGGGACACTTTTGTTTGCAATTTTCTTATTTATCGTCTCATTTCCTTCTGAATTTTATAGGCTGTCCTTTCCACTGTTTCATTTATATCGCCTTGTATTTTATTGGATGGCCGTTCATCTGTTTCTTTGGGCTCATTGAACATCCTCACCATTTCATCTCTGAATTCTTTATCAGAGAGATCACGTGTGGGGGGTATTCCTGGTTGAGGTTTCAGAGCGCCTCTCTTCTTCCACTTCTCCTTTTGGGATTCTGCACCATTTTCCCATCATGCTAGCGGCAATCTGGCAGTGGTGATCTCTTCTTTCCCTTTCTCGGATATTCCATTGCTTTTTGATATTCCTGGGCAGTTCTCTGATGCTCTTTGGATATTGATCTTATGGACTGTACAATGGGTAGCAGCACTAGGCATTAACGGCAGCCTGCTGGGGAAGCCACACCCTTCAACTTTCTGACCTGGGGGCTGGGCATTAGCAAATTTCCCTGTGTTTGAGTCCTGCACAGTCATCTCCTATGAATGCTCATCCAGGTTCCATGCCAGTGCTGCTACTGCAGCCACAGCTGCTGATATTCATTGGGGAAGCCATGCCCTTCACATTTCTGACCTGGGGATGGGGCCTTAGCCGAGATCCTTGAGTTTGAATCCCATGCTGTTGCCTTTAGGAATGCTTACCCAGGGTCTGCACCACTGCTGCTACTGCTGCCACAGCTGCTCATGCACTGTCCTTGTTGTTGTTAGGTCATAGCATCCTTGCCTGATCCTTCTGTTTATCTGGGCCTAAAAGTCCCGCCTGACACTGCTATCTATCTCAGCATAAATGAGTGAGCAAGAAGAGAGAGCACTTTATTTTCCTGCCTTTGTTCTTTCTATGTATCTGTGTCCAGTCCCAAAGTCCTACTGAAACACTAAAGCGGAAGCATGAAAACTGTAAGGATGTGTTCATATTGTTTAAAAAACTAAATACTAGCTAAAATAGAAATTTATATGAGCACTGCCTTCATAAACTTTGCATCATAAATAACGCGGCCAGGGGCGGCCCGGCCCCGCGCGGGCCGCCCCCGCATCCTAGCCCCACCCCCCGGCGGGCGGCCGGGCAACCCCTAGGCGGGCCCAAAAAAAGAAAAAAAAAAAGAAATCAAACACATGTGTAATTAATTTTCCAAACTCTCTTTAAACTCAGCCTTTGCAATTTCTTAAAAAAGAAATGGCCTCCTCTCGGAACACTCTTCAATTACTGATGATTGAATAATTATTACTCTAATACGCGTTCTATCAAGTCACTTAAAATTTTAACATCATGCAACTGATTATTATCAATGATCTCAAGAACTATGTTCCCAAATATTTTCAAATTTAAGTTTGGCTACTTACAATGAACTCAAACCAAAACACTAAAAATATTCCATTAAGGTAGAGCTTACCAACAAGTATAGTAATAACAATAAATTTCAACAAGTTTTTGGAACATCTTTTTAAAAACTACATTGACTACCCAGGAAACACTTTCTCATTCTATGAAAAAGATCTGCAGCTAAGCAGTACAAGAAAAGGTATGTGGTGGTTGCAAAGAATATACTGAGTCTCTGTAAGTTAACATTTATCAATGCTTCAGTGTCTAGGATGTAGTCTACAACTTACCCTCCAAAAGGCAAAAAGTATTTAGAGGGACTCAGTTATGACATATGCACCAAAAACAGGAGCTCTATTTTCTTTGGCTCTTTAAAAAATAACTTCTGAGAATTTCTACTGAGACCAGTCCATAAATAGACTGTTCACACTGACCTCCTTGTTCATCTAAGCATGGCCTAAAGAGTGAAACCACAATGTTTGGTCAATAAAGCTATCTTCCTGCTTCACTCTCCACTCAAAGAGGGTTATTGTATCAGTGCAGTTCTGTGATAAACAATTTCTGAGGGTGTTTCACTTCTGTTACTTGGGAATGTCTGTCTACGGAATTGCATGTATAAATTGGTTTTCCCGGCCCCCCCAACCCCGCCCCCGAAAAAAAATAGGATCTTCTTTATATAAGTATAACTATCACAAAACTTGTAAACATATTCTAAGTGTATCAATAATTTCAAAAGAACTTATTTTGTTCTAATCATAAAAACCATTTTAATTAATCTTCATAACCAAACTCTATATCAAATTTTTCCAAGTAAACATAAATTTTCCTGTCCCTAAAAGGCTATTATTTCTCAATTAACAAGATTTCCAATAATAATTTACCTAGATGATGTTTGTACATGTAATTACAACTCAATTATAAATTGAGTTCATTTTTTAAACACATGAGATTACACTTCTAAGTAATTCCAAAACAGATCAACAATATGAATCCTTTTTTATATAAGAATATTCATCTTTATTAATTTTCAGTCCTGGTTAGGAATATCAGCTAATCTATGCACCAAATATGATGCTCCTTTTTTGGTGCATAAAAATACTGGAGAACCTGTATTTTTAATTTTACACACCTGTTTTCTGGTTATCTAATTCTGGTTTTGCTTGATTGATCAAGTTACTTAAAATAGGCCCTAAAAAGAACTAATCTTATGGCTGGGGACACAGTCTTCTTGCATCTGTAAGACTTTGGGATCAATCCCCAACAATGGGAAAAGAGGTGGGAGGGGAGAGTAAATATTATCTCCCTAAGATTATATACCTTTCATTTGTTATACTTGGAGGCAGGCCATACCCCGCAGTGCTTAGGACTTACGCCTGTCTCTGTGCTCACGGATCATTCCTGGTAGAACTCAGGAGACAATATGCAGTGGCATGTATAGAAATATCATTAGATATTTCAGCCATAGAACCAACGTCATTGTAAACACTCTTAAACTTATAGTTGAGAAAACTTTAAATTATTTTTGATGTTATCCCAAAGAGCTGATATACATCACTATAGAAATCTAAAGGTAAGTATAAAGGAAAATCATTCCTAATACCGCAGTATAAAACTATAAGAAACACAAACCACAGTTTTTTGTATGATAAAACTGAACTTAAAAAATTGAATATTCTAGAACAATTAATTAATGCAGCCTTCCTTTATCAGTTTATTTGTATTTAATAACATATAATGACTTACATAAATTTTAATTATACAATTTGATAAGTTCTTACCTATATGCACCCATTAAAACCATACAATAATCAGACAAACATTTTTATCAGTTTCAAGACCTTCCTTGCAACCTTTATAATTGAGAAGAAGCTTCATAATTATACATAACTCAGAAACAGACTTCTATAACTTGTAGACATGTTTCAGAAAAAAAGGCAAAAACGACCTCATAAATTAAATGTTCTATCATTTCTACATAGAATGCAAGCTGTGACCACAAGAGTACTTTATTCCCATGACCTGATGGAATGATTTGAGGCTCTTTATGTTCTTGGAGCGAGCAGATGCCCTTGGGCTACACTAGCATGTGACAGAACGTATGGAGATGTTACTGGCGCCCGTTCAAGCAAATCGATGATCAACGGGAAGTCAAGTGATACAAGTAATACCATAAGACAGAAGACTATAGAAGTTACTTTACTAGGAAGGAAACTCTGTCCAGCTATTTTACAGAAAGAGTCTCTTCAACCACCACAAAAAGAAAGCTTGGTGAAATATGGAGAAAATTATTCATTGTAATTCTACATCACCTTACTCTGGTCTGTTTCTTTTGGATTACTTTTAGATCACTAAGTGACTGGTACAAGTTGCAGAAGAATAATACAACAAATAGTTTGTGGAACGAAAGCCATCTGTGGAATAACTCATCTAAGATATAAAAGTATAAGTCGGGAGAGAAACCACTGATGTGTACAAGGGAAGAGAAAATATATAATAACTAAAAATTAATGTACTTTTACTAAATTACGGTTATAACCATCTAGGATCTCTATTTCTAGACCCCTAAATAATACAACAAAATTATCCTCCCAGAAACACTATAGTATTATACCCAAATGAAACTTTTCACTGGAGTCACTACTGATGTCCTGAACATGGCAAAAAAAAAAAAAAAACCCAAATCTAAAAAAAAAAAAGTGTTGAAAGTGGGCTGAGGTATCACAATGCTTACATCATGAAGTCATTTATAATTCCAACCTCAAATTCTTGCACAAATCTAATTCTAAAGTAATTTTGAAGAATTTTTCATTAAAATGGCTACAACAAACATAAAAAATTCCAAGTCCTCAATAGATTATACCATACTTGCAAAAGGGAAACAGATAGAGAAGGAGCACAGAAGTCACCCTACCCAGCTAGTAAATGAATTCCCTCTCTAAAGTAATATTTCAGAAGGTCATTTACCTATAGAAGAAAAGACCCAATTTGTGAATCTACTCAATGAAACATTGAAATTTCAGTTTTGGAATTATAATTTAATGTGAATTTCACTTAAAATATCTACCCTCTCAGTGATAATAGGTTTATAGTACCCTAAGAAAAATCATGCCCAAAACCTCTCTTTCAACACAATTACTCCAGATTTTCCTTCCCCCAACTTTTTGTATGATTACCCAAAAATGAAATGCCTCTCTATTAAAGCAAAATCGTGTTCACGTGTATATATGTTCCATTATTCCTGAATATACAACATCTAGAAAGGAACAAATATTCCTAAAAAACAGAAGATGAAGTTTGGGGTTGAGGGGTGCATGGCAATCCTGATTTAAAAAGAACACTTGCCAAAAACAATTAACAGGCAATTAACATTTTTTTTTTTTTCTTTCTGCGTCACACCCAGCAATGCTCAGGGGTTACTCCTGGCTCTGCACTCAGGAATCACTCCTGGCGGTGCTCGGGGGACCATATGGAATGCCGGCGATTGAACCTGGGCCGGCACAGACCGGCCACATGCAAGGCAAATGCCCTACCCACTGGACTATCGCTCCGGCAACATTTAACATATTATTGGGTTCTTTAAATTGCTGTTTACTGAGGTGACATAAACAAAAAGTATTCTGCAGTACTTAAAATTAAGTTGACTATTTTTTGTATTGTTAACTGTAGGCATATACACTTAACCTCATTAAATTATAATTCTATTGCTATGACTGCATATCAGCCCTGTGAGATCACTTCTAACCCTAGATTCTCCAGAAATGTTAGCTCTTTCGGGGCCGGTAAGATAGCCCAGCAGGTAGGGCGTTTGCCTTGCATGCGGCTGGCATGTGACGGCCTGGGTTTGATTCCCGGCATCCCATATGGTCCCCGAACACCGCCAGGAGTGATTCCTGAGTGCAGAGCTAGGAGAACCCCTGAGCATTGCCGGGTGTGACCCAAAAAAAAAAAAAAAAAAAAAAAAGAAAAGAAATGTTAGCTCTTTCTTTGCACTTTCCATAAGCATGCAATATTGAAGTGCCAGCAGAGTAGATTTTGACTAGACTCCATGGCTTCAAAATGAAGTCATTCCAAAAAAGTAGAATAGGATTCAAAACAGCTCTTTCTAAGCAAACACTGATTAAATTTACTCTTTCAGAATCTTTAGCCATCCACATGTAAATAATTTTTAATTTAAGAGTTTGTCTCCCTAACAGAGTAGACTATAAATATCCATTTTTATGATTACTCCTGATTTTTAAACAAGTAATATTAATTAAATGCCATATATTAAGGAATGTCCTAATATATTTTAAATTTAAATTAAATTACAATTTAAATCCATGTCCTAATATAATTTAAATTTAGGAATTTAAACAATGTCCTAATATAAAGGTCATTTAATCCATGACCTAATATAAATGGTTTGAAGCTCTTTATATTCCTGGAGCAAGCGGATGCCTTTGGGTTCTACTAGCATGCGACAGGACATATGGTGATATTACTGGTGCCCGCTCTAGCAAATAGATGATTAACAGGAAGATAGTGATAGATAGTGATAGTGATATATTAAGGAATTATAGGAGTTTAGAGAAAAATATTTCAAACATACAAAAACACATGTATAGTTATTAGTTCCAAATTATTAACTTATGATTAAACTAAATTGTTCAATTTAAAAGAAAACAAAAAAAGAAATAAACAACATTTTTATTTTATTCTATAATGAACAGTTTACAAAACAGACCCTAAACATCCAGGATGTTGCCATTAAAAAAAAACTTATACTCACTCTGAAACACCAAACTGACAAAAATTATCCAACTGCTTTACTTGTAAGATACCCACACGGCAGAGCCTGGCAAGCTACCCGTGTCGTGTATTTGATATGCCAGATACCAGTAACAATTATAGACCTCATTCCCATGACCTGATGGAATGGTTTGAGGCTCTTTATGTTCCTGGAGCAATCAGGTGCCCTTGGGCTCTACTTGCATGAGACAGGTCATATGGAGATGTTACTGGTGCCCGCCTGAGCAAATCGATGCTGAACGGGAAGACAGTGATATAGTGATACAGTGATACTTGTAAGATAATTTATTGTGAAGGAATTTTCTATTTTAACATTTACATCTGAAAGTATAAATGTGATGTGATATGTATATATAAGATATTAATAACTAATTTTCACTTTTAATTTCACCAAAATACATTTAGCATAAATGTTTTAATTATGCTTATATATAAAACATCTGATCTTTTTTCTCTTTTTGGCTTTTTTGGGATACACTTGGCAGTGCTCAAGGTTATTCCTGTCTATGTGTCTAGAAAATTACTCCTCATAGGGTTCTGGGGGACCACATGAGGTGCCAGGATCAAACCTGAGTCTACTGCATGCAAGACAAGTGCCTTACCTACTATACTGTCTCATCTACCCTCAAAAACATTTTTACAAGAACAGTGCTCTAACCCATGAGCTAGGGAGCCACTCAAAAACATTTTTAGATGATTTTTTCTTAAAGAAATCCAGGCCAAGTTCAGAAGGATTAGTCAAAATGAAAAATTTTCTTTACAGGATGCATTTCTGTAAGACAGATGACAATTCTTTGTTTTATTCACTTTTAACATACAGCACTGATCATTAGTGAAATGTGCTTATGTGCAAGAACATATACAACTAAATAAAACATCAATACAAAAAATAAAGCTTCCTTACAAATCCTACTTACATGCAATTTTGATAAAGCAAAAGAATTTCAACTTGTATCAAATATCAACATATGTTACTTCTACTAATGAAAGACATTTAAAATGCTACGACTATTCAGAAATTTGATAAAAATTCTGGCTCATTGTGATAGTTATAACTGTTTTGAGATCACACCTGGCAGTGTTCAGCACTTACATCTGGCTTAGTGCTCACAGGTTACTCCTGGTGGAGACTGGGGATTCTGGGGCACTGGTAGTAAAAATCCCAGTCAAACACTTGCAAATCAAATGCCCTACCCACTGTAGTGTCACTCTAGCCTGTAAACAGCTACAACTTTTTGGGGGTGGGCACACCTAGAAATGCTCATTACTCCTGGCTCCACACTCATGAATTACTCTGATGGTGTTCAGGGAACCCTATGGTATGCCAGGGATTGAACCCAATTGCTCACATAAAAGGCAAATGTTTACCCATTGTACTGTCACTTGGTCCTATATTGGTTATAATTTTTAAAAGATCAAAATATTGGTTTTGAAAATATGTCCCTTTAGCATTAATTATAAAAGCCAACCAATGGAAATTATTGAACAGAGAAAATGATATGTAGATGTAAAATATATATGTGTGTATATGTGAGTGTGTATATATGTATACATGTGTATTCACATATATACAGAGAATAACACACTCTTATATACATAATATATTTTAAACTACATATTTCCTCTTTTCCTATTTTGTGTAAAATATATGTGTATGTATATATGAGTGTTTATATGTACACATATGTAGACATGTATGTATATGCTTGTATGTATATACATATATGTAGATATGTATACCTATATACACACATATATATGCATATACATGTATACATAAATGTGCATGCATACACTCATATATACATACACTAGATTTGTATATATGAGTGTATATATGTATACACATGTATACATGTGTGTATATGTTTATATGTGTGTACATATATACACACACATATATATTTTACATCTACATATCATTTCCTCTTCATTTCCATTGGTTGGCTTTTGTGATTAATGCTAAAGGGGGACACTACTTTAAATCAATATGTTGATCTTTTAAAAAATTATAACCAACTTGAGGGCAGAGTGAAAGTACAGTGGATAAGCATTTGCCTTTTTATGCAACCAACTTAGGTTCAATCCCTGGCATATCTAATCCTGAAGATATATACATATAACACTCATATATACATACAGATATGCATATATAATATTTGTACACATACATATATACCATGTATGTATATATGTGTATATACATATGTACTCATATATGTGTGCATATATGATCCCTAGGAACATTACTGAGCTATGACAATGATGATATACTGCCAATTTCAGAACAAAATGGCTGAATCTACAGAATATCATACTAATATAATAAATCAGGAGAAAGGCATTGTATGATTTCCCTCATGTTGCAAGAAAAAAAATTAAGACTAAGAAACAAACCAAACAGATTCCAACTAAAAATATCTAAGAAAAAAATAGTGTGGCTGAAGAGATAGCACAGGTCTTAAAGCATGTGTCTTGTAAGAAGAAGACTCTGGTTCAATCTCTGACCAGAGTGGTCCCCCTCCACCACAGGACATCCACCACAACCACTTTCCCCCAAATAGGATAGAATAGTGATTTATGAGGCTCTTTGTTTAATTCCTGGCACGGGGGAGAGGGGAAGAGAGAGAGAGAGAGAGAGAGAGAGAGAGAGAGAGAGAACAAGAGGGTTCAGTTACTGAGCAGTGAAAGTGATCAATCATAATAGTGACTGTGACTGATGGAAATCCAGGCACCTCATGGTGAATAAAATACAGCATACGGATTCTAATATATAATGCTTATACCCAAAACCTATATACTTTAAGCGAAAGTTACTTCAATGATTTGGCAGAGATTTGGGGAACAAATCTTCCAATGCACATGGTTTATCCTACCTGTTCAGGGATCACTCTTGGCAGTCCCTGAGAGACTACATGCAGTACCAGGTATCACACCAGGATCAGCATTATCACCATACAATCTCTATGACAGCTACTTCAATAAAATTTTTAAATAAAAAGAGTAATAAAATAAAACTATATGCTAAGATATACATAGAGAGAAATACAAACAGAAAAATACTTAAAACAAAAGAGCAAAGTAGAAAAATAAGACTGCTACTAGACCTACCAATTCACCTATACTGCTCACAATGCTGTATTAATACTGGCTAAGCACACACTACAATTTAAATATTACATAACTGATCCCCTGCTTCTACAAATTATGAGTTGGATTCAGTCACAGTAACCTTAAAGACAGAGTAAACTTAAAGAACAAATTCCCTTTTAGCTAAAATCTGAGATAATATCAAACTTGCAAAGATGGGAGAGGTTTAAAACTTAGGTTGCATTTAGAGAAAGGCAAGAAATTTAATATGTGAAAATAGTCCTTGATATTAAGATTCTTGGAACTGTTAACATTTTGTACTCTTTGAATAGCACATATAATATCCAAAATACTAAATATATTTTTATAAACTCTCTAAGCACAGAACACAGTTATTATTAGGATATGTCATTCATTGCATGAGTTATTTAGTACAAAAATTCCCTATTTCTCTCATAAATTAATTGGCACCCACCTATCATTCCTATAAAACCTTCTGGGCCATTTCACTTACTTGGCAAGGATCACTACTTTTCTTCTAAATAGTTTTGTCTCTGCCAATATCCTCCTCTACATGTAACTTGGCTACCTGGTGTACAGTAAAGGAGCTATGTACTATGACCATTAATCTGGGCTCTTTTACATAGGTACCAGGAGCATTTCAAGCCTTCCAGCATAAGAATACACATTTGTCTCCATTACATCAATTGGTTCTCAGTGATTCTAAAGTTCCAAACTGCCTGACAACAACTCTACTGCATATCTATTTAAATACCAGGTGTCTACCATTTGACAGGGCTGCACAATTCCCAGTGTTCGCAGGGACCAAAAGGAGCACTTAAAAGACTTTATGTCTTTCTCTTTTCTTTTCTTTTTCTTTTGTTTTTTTTTTTTTGGCTTTTTTTTGGGTCAAACCCAGTGATGCTCAGGGTTATTCTGGCTCTGAACTCAGGAATTACTCCTGGTGGTGCTAGGTAGACCATTTGGGATACTGGAGATCCAGTCAGCTGCTTGCAAGGCAAATGACCTCCCCCCCGTACTATTGCTCTGGCCCAAAAAAACTTCATTTTTTTTTATTGATCCCTAACTTCTAGCATAGGCTGTTGAGATTCAGTCCTGATGGGTATGAAAAGTAGTTGCTAAAGTAGGTGTCACGCATTTCTCAATACTTAGATGGTAGTTAGCACTGGAGAGCCATAATATCATGTTATCAAGCAGAGCTACAGCACCCATGAAAAGAAGAGAACAATACTGAAATACTTTTCAAGAAGTAAGTAGTATGTTCTTTTTTTTTTTTTGAGAAAGAAGACAATTCTGTTCTTTAGCAGTCTATAACAGTTTAATAATGGCCATTAAACACAAGTTCTCAGCAATGGAAGAACAGAATAGAGCGGTAGAATTTATGTCCTATTTCCATACTATGGTTTTTAAAATAATAGAGGTAACTCTTTGGCAATATTACCTCTTCTCCCACCTAGGAAACAATGAAGCAAGCCATAGAAATATTGATTTAATCCCTGAATAAATGCCCTGTCATCCTTAAACATTCAACATCACAAGCACATGTGAATAGGAAATAGAGTCACTGTACATTTAGTTTGTTACTGCAAGCTTGTCTACCTAACTAAAACCAGATCCTAAAGGAGAGGCTAATTATCTCATTCACACTCTGTCCATGGAACCTATCCAATAGAGAAATACATACAGAAATCTAGAGTCTCTGTAATGCATTTTCACTGTATCACTGTCTTCCCGTTCATCATCGGAATTGCTGGAGCGGGCACCAGTAACATCTCCATATGCCCTGTCTCATGCTAGTAGAGCCCAAGGGCATCTGCTTGCTCCAGGAACATAAAGAGCCTCAAACCATTCCATCAGGTCATGGGAATGAGGTCTATAATAGTTACTGGTATTTGGCATATCAAATACAACACAGGTAGCTTGCCAATGCACTTTACATGTGTGTATATGTATATATATTTACATATGTAATCTGCCCCCCAGGTGTTGCAGGTGTGGCTGTGGTGCCCAGCTGCATCAGCAGGTGGCAGACAGGAGACAGGCTTGTCTACACCCAGGCCTCTGCCCAGTGGGCACTGGATGGTTGATGGTCTGACACAGGAAAAGACTGGGTCCTCTGAGATGAACCCAAGCCACGGCAGAGCCTGGCAAGCTACCTATAGTATATTCATATGCCAAAACGGTAACAATAATGGACCTCATTCCCAATGAATGGAGATGTTACTGGCACCCCCTCGAAAAAATCGAAAACAACAGGAACACAAGACAAGTGGCATACATATGTATATATACATATATATATATATATATATATATATATATATATAAACACAAAGGTGTGAGGAGATTTCTAGTAGGCTCCTCCTAGAAATCCTGTATACAAATTAGACAATACAAACATTAAAATGAGAAAAAGGATATCACCACACTAGATCCTTCAAGATATCTCATTTCAGCTTAGCCTAACTTACTAACCAACTAATTTGATCCTTTCAATGAAAGCATGAAATAGATATTACAAAGCTAAATCATATTCTACTAACTTTGCAACAACTGTATCAAATTCTAAAACAGAATTGTAACTGATCTACTAACTACTCAAAGCTAACTCATATTTATATTTCTTTATATTACACTATTTTCTGCAAGTTTTTACATATTTGGCGGCATATCCTGGCTATAAATTCAAAATTACCGTTTCATCACAGAATATTCATTGATATTCAGCTTATTCCTCAATCGGCCAAGAACTCCACCCAGCAGACTAGCCCATCACAGCCCGGATCATCGACACCCACCCTGCAGCAGCTTTTTCCTCAATCCGGCCCAGGTATGCTGGTCCAGAGACCTCTCACACATGGGGCAGAGCTGTTCCTTGCTCTCCCTGTGCACAGCCGTTCATGAGGCAGTCGAGAGGCATGGCGGGTTCTAGCCCTGGCCCACCACCTCGGCAGAGCCTCACAACAAGCCAGACCACCCCTCCTCACTCCACGGGCACCGCCATTTTCCACATTTGGACTTCCCTCTCATCAGAACTCCACCCAGCATACCAGCCCATCACAGCCTGGATCATCGACACCCACCCTGAAGCAGCTTTTTCCTCAATCCGGCCCAGGTATGCTGGTCCAGAGACTCTCACACTGGGGCAGAGCTGTTCCTTGCTCTCCCTGCGCACAGCCGTTTATGAGGCAGTCGGAAGGCCTGGCGGGTTCTAGCCCTGGCCCACCACCTCGGCAGAGCCTCACAACAAGCCAGACCACCCCCACACACTCCACAGGCAACACCATTTTCCACATTTGGACTTCCCTCTCGTCAGAACTCCACCCAGCAGACCAGCCCATCACAGCCCGGCTCACACAGCCACTTGCGGCTCGCGGGTTTATCAATAAATGCTTTATTTGGGTATTTAAAAGAGTTTGGCTCCCACCCTGGCAAGCCTAGCAAGCTTCTTGTGTTGTATTTGATATGCCAAATTCCAGTAACAATTATATTGGGTCATTCCACGACCTAATATAATGGTTTGAGCTCTTTATGTTCCTGTAGCAAGCCGATGCCCTTGGCTCTATTGGCATGAGACAGGACATGTGGAGATATTACTGGTGCCCGCTCTAGCAAATAGATGATCAACGGGAAGATTGTGATCGTGATAAAGTTAATATCTGACAGAGTAGAAAAGTTTTTATGTTTTTTACTTTGGGGACACACCCAGTGGTGTTCAGCGCTTATTTCTGGCTCTGCAGTCAGAAATTATTCCTGAATGATTTGATGGACCCTGTGGGGTGCAGCAGGAATCAAACCTGGTTAGCCCAAGTCAAGCATCATATCTGTTATACTATCTATCTGGCCTCAGAGTAGAAATGCATTGTTTTTGATTTACACCTTTAGAGTGAATATTCATGGAAGAGGAAAAACCTAAACCCAAATCATCTTCTTTATATTCGACAAGCAGTGGAGCACATTTGGCACTGTCCACTGTTTATTTTGATAAGCACTTCAGGAGATGAAGGTGACTTTAGCATCTAATTGGCAGTCACAAATGCCCTGATAAACATTTTACCACTTATATTACAACACCCACCATCAAAGTATTTTGTTCAAATGCCACAGTACATCAGGTGAAACCCTACCTTAGAGTAACTGTTGGAAACTTCATATTCCAACAAAGTAGAATGACCATTCAAAAAAGATTTTCCAGATGAAAAAGGGTACATAAATATTTTGAACATTGATGCCATGCACATGAACATACACATGAATTAAATCTTAAAATTGTATTTGGGTTCCTAGTGTGGAAGGTTGGTACACCAGTAATGGATGTTATTTTGAAATCACATGCATGAGAAACCATTGTTAACAGTACTGTAAACCACAGAATCTCAATTATTTTTGTTTTTTTTTTTTTTTTGCTTTTTTTGGGTCACACCGGCGATGCTCAGGGGTTACTCCTGGCTCTGCACTCAGAAATCACTCCTAGCAGTGCTCGGGGGGACCATATGGGATGCCGGGGATCGAACCCGGGCTGGCATGGGCCGGCCGCGTGCAAGGCAAACCGCTGGGCTATCGCTCCGGCTCCTTATTTTTAACTATTTCTTAAAAAATAAAGGTAAAGGGTTAGTAGTAAAATAACTGGGTAAAGGGTAAAGGGAAAGGTAACTGAATTGCCTGAGTAGCAACTACACATGATATGAACTCTGGATGATCATATCAGATTTAGGAGGGTACTGATAATCTACTCCTTAAAATTAATATATAATAATACTTTCCTCAAAAGCTTACCAGAAAGTGGAATGATACTACTGAATAAGAAGTCAGTTTATGGTGTTGTATCAAAAGTGCTTAGACCTATTTTTCTATTAAAAAGTATCTTTTTTATTGTTCAACACCTAATGGAGTGTTGCGAGTACACTGTTGCCAAGAGGCTTTGCATTTTGCCTGGAGTTGCCTCCTGCAAAGCCTCTTTGTAGAAAGGGAGGAGGACAGTTTGAATGTGACAGTATATCTTACCAAGTATTCTATGTTGGCTGGTATATTTTTTCTCATGCTGCCACAATCAGCAGCATTGTGGGGCTAGATAAGATCTTACAAGTATATTTACCTGCGCCATGTAGGATCTCTAAGTAATTAGACCAGAGAAAAAGGGCTGTTTGTCTCCAAGCAAGCACGCATGGCTCTCCAATCGTCTAAAGGTTAATATATGAAACAACTATGAAGTAAAGATGAGACTCTTGTGAAGGCTTGGAGAAATAAATACTTCACTGTAGAATATCCATTGGTAGAGATACTTGTCCTTCCCCCCCCATCTACATAGGGCCTTGTGGAAAACCAAGGGCAGGGCCTGCAGCCTTGACTGGAGTGATATTAACATTTCAATGGGGCTAGGTGAGGTCCTGGGAAAAGTTACCTGAGGGGAACTGACCCCAACTGTTTCCTGCTGGAGTGGACAGTCTGTGTTGCAGGGGATATTAAAAAATGTAGCCTGCTTTCTTCCACGCTCTTTTCTCCATTTCCCTTTTGCCACTCCTCTCTGTTCTCTTCCCTGTTGGGCCTTAACATGTGGTGGCAGCCATCTTGGTCTAGGCTTCTGAACCTACAGTACTTGGCCAAGGTCCAGTCAGGAACCTATGTCCAGGGGTTTGCCTGTTACACGGTTGTATACCAGAACCTGTGAGAGTAAAAGCGTTTTGAAGCTTTGCTGGATTCTTGCATCTTTCACCGTCCATCAGCCGCCAATCCCCTGGGGCAGAAGGGGATTCCAACAACCTGCTCCCGGATTTTGTCAGGGTGCCCAACATACCCTGACAATGGAGGAAATGGCATTATGATGCTGGTACCATGTATTTCTGAAATATTATGTTATACATATCATATACTTATTCATATATATATATATATATATATATATATATATATATGAAAAAGTCTAAATGATCTGCATACTTCCTTCAATAAGCACATATGGACAATTTCATGATCTCTCTGCTATATGGCAGCTATGTTTTATTTTTTTTTATTGAACTACAATGCAACAGACCATTACAAAGCTTCCCATGATTGGGTTTCAGTCATACAGTGTTATAACACCCATTCCTCCACCAGTACACATTTCACAACACTGATGCGCCCCATTTCCCTCCCACACCACTCCCCACAACCTGTCTCCTGCTTTTTCTCTCTCTCTCTCTCTCTCTCTCTCTCTCTCTCTCTCTCTCTCCACCCTCTCCTTTTATGCATTGTGATTTGCAATACAGACACTGAAGGGTAATCATGTATTTTCCTTTACTTTTCAATACTCAGTTCTAGTCCAGCATACTATTTACAACTATTATCATGTTTACACTTCTTAGAATTCAACTTTTATTGAGTTACCATTAGTTTACAATAACATTAAATATCAGGAGCATTCTTAATCATCAGTTACAGTAGACTGTGCAAGTTTTTGAAGTTCTTCAAAAATAATCAAAGAACTAGTCCAATTTCTTATAGTAAGATATAAAAAATAAATCTATCTCTTTTTCTCTTTTTTCCTTCTCTTACATTGTACATTGCAATACATACATTTATAGGTTATCAAATAAACCTGCCATAGAGGCAGGCTAGGAGGGGGAAGAAATCGAGGAAATTGGTGGTGGGGAAATCGGCACTGGTGGAGGGATAGGTGCTGGAACACTGTATTACGGTAACCCAAATATAAATATCTTTGTAAATGTATATCTCACAGCGGTACAATAAAAATATTTAATTTAAATAAATAAATAAATAAATAAACAAACACAATTTCACGGCCAAAAAATAAATGAATATCTCAATTTATTCTCATCCTTATATAAATCACAAATTAGAGCAATCATTCAGCTCCCACATGGGATACTGGCAATAATAACTAAGGTTGCTGGGGCCAGAGTGATAGTATAGCAAAGAAGGAATTTACCTTGTATGCAGCCAATCTGGGTTCAATCCCCGACATCCCATATGGTCCCTTGGAGCAGCCTCAGGAGTAATTCCTGACTGCAAAGTCAGAAGCAACCCCAGAGCAACACTGAGTATGACCCCAAAACAATCATACAAACAAATAAATAAATAAGGCTACTGCAATAATATGAAAGCATCAAAAGCTTACTAATAATGATATCCTTATATAAAAATAGCACAATTGGTATAAATGTATGATCATCAAGATGTTAAAAATGAGTATATTATATAAAATATCTTTCTTCCTTTAAAATGATATAATTTAACACATTAATTTGTAATTCTATCTTATTTAATAATAGCCTATGTGATGTCATAAAAAAATCAAATTACTTTTTCTAGTAACTTTTGTTCATCAGAGAAACAAATTTACAATTATTGAAAGCTGCAAATTACTTTTTCTAGCAACATCTGTTGATCAGGGAAACAGATTTACAATTATTGACAACTACTATGTTTTAGCACTATTTATACAGTCTGCTATAAACATAATTAGGGCACTTTATAAATCAAATGCCTCACAGAAAAATCTATACTAATTTCTCTGCAGGATATTGACCATACCCAGATGTGTACATAAAACTTTACAATTTATAAAAAGTCTGCCCAAAGACAAAAGCCCAGATCCAGATGGATTCATTAGTGAATTCTACAAAACCTTTAGGAGGGACCTACTGTCAGTTCTTTTCAAGCTCTTCCAGGAAATAGAAGAAACAGAAACACTCCCAAACAGCTTCTACGAGGCACATATCACCCTGATACCCAAAGCAGGGAGAGACAACACAAAGAAAGAAAACTACAGACCAATATCCCTGATGAACACAGATGCTAAGATCTTCAACAAAATACTAGCTAACAGAATCCAAAGACTCATCAAGAAGATTATACATCATGACTAATTTGGATTCATCCCGGGAGGCGCAAGGATGGTTCAACATTTGCAAGTCAATCAACATAACACATCATATCAATAAGAGAAAAAATAAAAACTATATGATCCTATCAATAGACACAAAGAAAGCATTTGACAAGATTCAACACCCGTTCATGATTAAAACCCTCCAGAAAATGGGACTTGAAGGAACCTTCCTCAAGATAGTCAAAGCCATCTATCAAAAGCCCACAGCGAGCATAATTCTCTAAACGCTATACCAAAAAACTCAACCCTAAACACTATACCAAAAACTCCTAAAAACAACAGACACATATGGTAGAGTGGCAGGATACAAAGTCAACACCCAAAAGTTGGTGGCTTTCCTATATACAAATAACAAAAAGAGAAGAAAGGGATATTAAGGAAATGATTCCATTCACAATTGTGCCAGAGAAAATCAAATACCTAGGAGTCAGCTTAACCAAGTGTGTAAAGGACCTGTACAGAGAAAACTACAAGACACTGCTCCAAGAAATAAAAGAGGACACGAGGAAATGGAAACACATTCCCTGCTCATGGATGGGGAGAATCAACATTGTCAAAACGGTAATACTCTCTAGAGCTCTGTACAGTTCAATGCAGTCCCTCTAAGGATACCCATGACATTTTTCAAAGAAATTGACCAAACACTCCCTAAATTTGTATGGAACAATAAACCCCCACAGATAGCTAAAGCAATCCTTGGGAAAAAGATAGGAGGTATCACCTTTCCCAACTTCAAACTGTACTACAAGGCAGTAGTAATTAAAACAGCATGGTATTGGAATAAAAAAAAAAGACCTGTGGACCTATGGAGTAGAATTGAGTATACTGACACCTAACATCAAACATATGATCACTTAATCTTTTTATAAAGGTGCAAAGAGGCCATAATGGAGTAAGGAAAGCCTCTTCAACAAGTGGTGTTGGGAAACCTGGGCAGCGACATGTAAAAAAATGAATTTGGACCTCTGTCTAACACCATGCACAAAAATCAGATCAAAATGGATTAAAGATCTCAATATCAGACTTGAATCCATAAAAGTACATTGAAGAAAATATAGCAAAAACCCTCCATGGCATTGAAGCTAAAGGCATCTTCAAAGGTGAAACACCACTAAAAAAAGCAACTAGAAGAAAAGATAAACATATGGGACTACATGAAACTAAAAAGCTTCTGCACCTCAAAAAAAGTGACCAAGACACAAAGACAGTCCACAGAATGGGAAAGAATCTCACTCAATACCATCTGACAAGGGATTAATATCCAGGATCTACCAGGCACTGGTAAAGCTTTACAAGAAGAAAACAATCAACCCCATCAAAAAATGGGTAGAAGAAATGAACAGAAACTTCAACAAGAAATTTCGAATGGCCAAAACATATGAAAAAATGCTCATCATCATTAATCATCCAAGAGATGCAAATCAAAACAACAATGAGATATCATTTTACACCACAGAGACTGGCACAGATCCAAAAGAGCAAGAACAACAAGTGCTGGCGTGGATGCGGAGCAAAGGGGACACTCATCCTTTGTTGGTGGAAATGTAACAGAAAGACTGGTACAGCCTTTCTGGAAAAAATATGGACATTCCTCCAAAGACTAGAAACTGAGCTCCCATTTGACCCAGCCATACCACTCCTGGAAATATACCCTGGGAAGCCAAAAATACGCAGTGGAAACACCATCCCTACTTTTATGTTCATAGCAACATTATTCACAATAGTCAGAAACGGGGAAACAACCAAGTGTCCGGATTCAATGACTGGATAAAGAAGCTTTAGTACATATACACTATGGAATACTATGCAGCTGTTAGGAAAAATGAAGTTATGAAATTTGCCTATAAATGGATGGACATGGAGAGGATCATGTTGAGTGAAATTAGCCAGGAGAGACAGATATAGAATGACTGCATTTATTTGCATGACATAACTATATATATGTACATATTATGATACCCATATCCAATGTCAATGAAGCATGGATCAGGAGGTCTTGTCAAAGGAGGAAGTTATCACAAACATGTGGTAATCAGAGGCTAGGTAAGACAGAGAATGGAACAGTGTTCCAATAATTGTCGAAAGTACTAATACCAACCTAGAACTGAGCATTAAATACAGGCAAAAGATACACATGACATCATTTTAATGTATGTATTGTAATCCACAATTTGGAATGGAAGGAAAAGAGAAAGAGAGAAAGAGAAAGAAATAAAGAATCTGCCATAGAGGCAGGCTAGGGGAGGGAGTGATGGAATCAGGGACATTTATGGTGGGAAATGGGCACAGGTGGAGGGTTGGGTACTGGAACACTGTATGACTGAAACCCAAAATGAACATCTTATGAACATCTCTGCAATTGTGTATCTCACAGTGGTATAATAAAATATTTTTTTAAAAAAAACTTTACAATTTATATAATCCCTAAATTATCTGAACTTTGAACTTTTTTAAATAAAGTTACATTTAAACTTACTAGATGAGTTTGTACTATCCGTCACATCACTGCAGAAGTCTATGATTTAAAACCAGGGCCGGAGCAATAGTCCAGCGGGTAGGGTGTTTGCCTTGCACTCGGCCGGCATATGCCAGCCGGGTTCGATCCCGGCATCCCATACGGTCCCCCAAACACTGCCAGGAGTAATTCCCGAGTGCAGAGCCAGGAGAAACCCCTGAGCATTGCCGGGTGTGACCAAAAAAAAATAAATAAATAGATAAATAAAATAAAATAAAACCAACCTACAGTGCTGGGACTATATAGCTCAGCTGTAGAGCACCTGCCTTGCAGTGTGTGAGGCCCTGGATTAAATCTCCAGCAGTATAAAACAGAAACAAAACAAAATCATCCTGTAAAATATTATACAAAGTGTAAATGTTGAGAAATGTAAACAAAAGAGTGTAAAACATGCTAAAGGAATTTCTAAATGAAATCCTTTAGCATTTTTATATCCATGATTTTATACCTTGGTATATTTAAACACCTTATTTTTTTGAAGGTGCTCAGGGCTTTCTCTTGGTGCTGTGCTCAGGAATTGTTTCTTGGGAACCATCCTTGGGAGCCATATGTAGTGTCTGAGAAAGAACTGAGGTTTGCTGCATGTAAGGCAAATGCCATAATCCCTTTACTATCTAGTTCCTTAATATCTTCATTAAATTAGTACAAAATTTTATTATAATACAAAAGTTGAATACTCAAGCTATTCATTTTGAAATATTATTCGTGATAAAATTAATTCATAAATTATCCACAAGTTATTTGTTTTATTTAGATCCTAAATAAGCTGTAAGCTATTAACAAATTGAGTCCTGTGGAGAAAACTGGATTAATTATATTACATAATTACAAAGCAAAATAACAAGTGCAAAGAATAAAAATGTTAACAAGTAAACAAATAGGGCCTACAGAGATTAATTTTCACAGTATTACAGCAGTGAGCAAAATAAACAAAATCCTTTCAGACAGAGTTCATTCTACTAGTCTGAAGCCCACTTAGCTGAATACAAAATCTAACATCGAGTACTGATTTAAAAAAGCAAGCCTTAGTTTTCCTAAAGTTATTTCCATCACCTCTATTTTGGCATCATCAAAACTTTTTTAACCCTTGGATCTGAGAGATAGTACAGACGTAGGGCGTTTGCTCATGCAACAGACCTGGATTCCTATGGTCCCCAAGACCTGCCAGGAGTGATCCCTGAACTCAGAGCAAGGAGCAATGCCCAAGCAGCAACACGCATATCCTCACCCCTGCAAAATTCCTTTTACCAAGTTTTTGACAGAAAGAAATATATTATTAATTTTCCACAGGAAAACACTTATCAGATCTTCTGTTGCCCTTGTACTGTCATTCATGAGAAGGAAACATCACTTCTCTTCAACATGGCAATGGCAGTAGCAAATGTTGGATAAAGTGGGTGTTTAAGCAATACCTATATGACAGTAATAGCAAAGAACATAGCAGATATATTATGAACTATACTGGGCAGCAAAATAAAATGTCAATTTAGCATATCATGTCCAGGATTACTATTTGTAATACACATTTCTTTAGTCTTTAAGCTGCTCCATAAGCTCTAAACCATACAATAAATGTGTTCATAAATTAATTTCGGATTTATAATTAAATTTATGCAAAATGAATAGTAGAAATGTGATTACAGCATTGTAACTCTTTAACGATTTTAAACACTTCTCACAGATTTTAGAGACATGTGTAACACAGGCGTGTCATCTCTTCTACTCCCTCGTCTGATAATAAGTTTTTTCTTGGCTCTCATGGTGCTTTCAAATAAATTTCGTATAATTAACCAATGATTTGTTACTATAGAGCCAAAAAGAAAAAAGGAATGTTTTTAAACTTCTTTAGTTTGAAATGATACAGATGTGTTCAGTTCATATATTTTCCTAACGGATTACCTGATACTTTTGGCAGATTTTTTTTTCCTAATGCTAATTTTAAAAAGCAGAAGATAGTCTATTTTTTACACAAAGTCAAGCAGAACCAGAAAATGAAAATCTATCAAGTTTTCCATTCTTGGCAAGAAATACCATCATAACGCAATATTTAATAACAGTTTGTCCTGTATTATATTCTGACCCAGGTCCCTGGTGTACAGGATTCAAAATCCAAGTCTTCACCTGCTCTCTATTCCAGATCCCTTGGAACAAATACAATATATAACAAATGCTATTTGTCACTCTTTTCCCTCTTTTCTTTTATAACTTCATCTAAATATTGTAAGAAGTTTAACAGTTTCTAAAACAATGTTCTCAAATCTACACATCAGAATTACCAATGGAATTCAACTGATTCCCAAGACCACTCCATAGTAACAGTAAATCGAAATTTGGGGGGCTGAGAAACAACATTGGTAATTTTAAGTAGCTCCCCATGTCTCTAAGAAAGGAATCAAATCAAGGGTGAGAAACAACATTATAGGTTAAACAAAACAGGGAGTATTTTGCCTATATTTTATATTGGGAATTTTCTCCCTCTGCCTTTACCTGCCTTCTATAAAAAGTTATATGAAGATTAAAAACAAACAAGTTTTCTCATGAAGTGATGATTTCTGTTGTAGTATCAAGGAGAAAACAAATTTTATACCAGTATTTCTTTCTGAAAGTTTTCAGATTGAATATATATAAATCCATATATATTCTCTCATCATCATGTTTTCTACCCACCTATCCAAAATTCTCCATCCTCAGTTGCTCCAGCACCTGTCATACTTCCCTATTTTCCTTCCATAACAGAACAGGGAGAAAATCTTAGATCTCTCATAATCCTGACATCACACTTACTGTCTAAATTGAACTGTTTAAATAGAACCCTGGGAATATAATCTGGGAAGCCAAAAACACACAGCGGAAACACAATCCACACTTTTATTTTCATAGCAGCACTATTCACAATAGCCAGAACCTGGAAACAACCAGTATGCTCGAGAACTGATGACTGGATAAAGAAACTGTGGTGCATCTACACAATGGAATACTATGCAGCTGTTAGAAAAAATGAAGTTATGAAATTTACCTATAAATGAATGGACACGGAAAGGATCATGTTGAGTGAAATTAGTCAGAAGGAAAGAGAGACATAGAATGACTGCATTTATTTGCATGACATAAATATATCAGGTGGTCTTACCAAAAGTGGAAATTACCGCAAACATGTGGGAGTCAGAAGTTAGGTAAGACAGAGGAGGGAAAATGTGTGAATAAATGTCGAAAGGGCTGATACCAATATAGAACTGAGCATTAAATACAGGCAAAAAAATGCACATGATGGCTTCTAAGTGTATGTAGTGCAACCCACAATGTGTAAGAGAAGGAAAAGAGAGAGAGGGAGAGAGAAAAGAGATAACCCGCCATTTAGGCAGGCTGTGGGGGGGGGAGGGAATTGGGTACATTGGTGGTGGGAAATGGACACTGGTGGAGGGCGGGTGCTGGAACACTATGTGACAGAAACCTCTAAACATGAGCAACATTGTAATTGTATATCTCATGGTGGTATAATAAAATGTTTAATTATAAAAATAAAATAAAGTAAAATAAAGATAAAAAATTTTTCAATAGGTATTGGGGGTGGGGTGGCACTGTATCTTTCTTTTCAAAGAATGTTACCTTCCATTTTATATTCTTTCCGTTCATATATTTTAGGTAACATGTTTATAATACTAAAGTTAACACACTTCAACACCATCAATCTCCACGGTCCTCTGCCACTATCCTTGTGGTAATTCTAGTTCAGTTCACAAATCAATAACCTATTTCTTTGGCTTCAATATATTTAAAAAAAATGTCTAGCATGCAAAGGCTTCAGTTAATAAAAAAAAATATCCTTTTAATGATAAATAAGAGGCACCAATCAAAAAGATGAAAATATGGAAAATTAGAAAATTAGAAATAGCTAAGGCTAATGAATTAATGCCTTTCAACTTATGAATGTTGTAGAAAAATCCCTTATGGAATGATTGTATCCACCTCACATAAAAGTCAATTTGTGGGAATCACATGACAATCATCGTCTAATAAGAATTTCCTGATTTATTTCTTTTCAAAGTGCTACCAAAAAGTTCTTATTAACTATAAATATTTAATACCTCTGACTTTAACTATTTTGCCTTTATATACAAATGTATGTCTAGCCCTCTGACAATTATTCAGAGTGAAGGGAAGATACATTTGAAAAGCTTGAAGTGCTCTCATAAATAAGGTATTTTTGAACAATGCAAAAATAACAAAAGATTTAAAGTTTAATTAAAATGTAGATTAAGTCCTTGTTTATAATGCCTTCCCAAATCCACATGTAAGTATATTTCTAAATCTAAGCAACACGGATCTTCTGAGATATATGAATTCCAAATAGCCTCAAACCAGTTAAAAAATGTGTAATTGTAAAACACCAAGTTTTCATGGCAACAGTTACAGACCTGGGAATCACTGTATTCTCACTGTCCGGTGATATAAAAAACAAATTATAAATTTATAATCTTAATCCTGATCCTGATCACTTGAATCCCGTACTCATCGTTTGCTCGGGGGGCGCCAGAACATTTCCATTGGACCCTATCACGTGCCAATGTAGCCCAATGGCATCTGGTTGATTCAGAATATGAAGAGCCTCAAACCGTTCCTTCAGGGTCTTAACAAGGAAGTCTGACCATCTTGTAGGTGGGCGCCACGTGATCTTTTGACATCCCGTGGGATCCAGTCGTAATGGCTCTAGTCCAGCGGTTGTCTCCAAATCTTAATACACAGAGCCTTATAAAAAATTTTAAATATTATAAAAAATATAGATTAGACTTAATAGTGAAATCATATTGTCTAAGTGCAATGTCATTTCCTTTGCACAAAATTGCAAATCAATTCTAATAAATTCAATGTCATTTCCTTTACACAAAATTGCAAGTCAATTCTAATAAATTCTAATTTCAGCAAACAGAGGATGTGACTTTTTGGAATATCCACAAACAGTTGTGTATTCACACAAACAAAAAAATACTGGCCTGAAAATTCAAACCCTTCAACTTAATAGTGTTACTTGAGAAAGGTAAGAACTACTTGCCTTATACCCTACAAAGAAGTTGAGGGGAGAAAACAAGACAAAACACGGGAAAAATCTTTACTAAATTGGCTGTTATAAATTTGGTACATAATTAATCCAGAAGCTAAAAATTGTATTTTCAGAAGGAAAGAAGATTTTCCTCAAGGAAAACAAATCTAAATTCTCATTATTTCATTTGTAAATATAGAAAAATACACAAAAAAATAAAAACTATATTAAAAAAGTATGATTTCTGTGGAGGGTTTTGTTTGTTATTTTAGGGACCACACCCAGCAGTGCTCAGGGCTTAATCCTGGCTCTATACCAAGGAATAACTCCAGGCATGCTGGAGACCTTATGTGGGCTGGGGATCAAAGCCAGGTCAGCATTGTACAAGGCAAGTGTACTCTTCGCTCTAATATTATAGCTTTCTGGCCTCTAGAAATGTTGTTTAAAAACTTTAAATCTCTGATAAATATTAGAGAAGAAATGGTTACCACCATCAATAAAGTTAGAGGAAATATATGTGAATTATACATGTACCAATATTTACATGAGATTATTACATTCAGCATTATAAATAGTTGGGGAAAATTTTACTAAAATAGGGTTGTCCACAAGAACAGACTGCCTGACCAGACACTCCCTGAACACCTATCATGTACAGAGTTAGGTGCTACAGACACAAGGATGAGTAAAAGGAAAATTTGGGGCCCTACTTCAAAAGAGCTATAGCAACACAGCATTAACTTTTTATTTTATTTTTTAAAACAGTAATTTGACTGAATTTACCAAAAACTGATCAAATATTTCTTTTCCCTAAAATAATGCAATTCAAAAGTTGCACAACAACTATTCCTTTGGAAATTTTATTGAGTGTGTTGAATCTTTCATTCATTATACAAATACTAATAAATCCCCTATTAGTCACTACAGAATTATCTCAAAGGAAAATCTAACTACATGCTCAGATCAATTACTTTTTCTTTTACAATAAAAAAAAAATAGAATAGCAACAACAAAATTCTTTTAAGTCAAAATACAACCAGCAGACTAAAGGAGTGAGCTAATCCCACATTCATCCAGTTTATCTACCTGGTCATTTATATATGAAGACTGTTCCACAGCTATATACCACATTAATAAACTAATCAACAAACACAGTATAAATTTGCAGGATGAAACAATTAAACTGTATGCTTTTAGACTCATTGAAAACAGCCCCAGGTGCACACAAAGAAAATTTATGCCAAGATATACAGTGCAAGCTGTTGACTCTGTTTCCGTTAAAATGAAAAATTCTCTAATAAGTCAAGGTCACAAGCAATGATATACTGTTTAGAGTTCAAAGGTACAGCATTCTTTGGAACATAGTACAAGCAGTTTCCAGGAGACTAAATAACATTAGCACAATAATCGAAGAAAAGGGAGAAATAAAACAATCATATGTGTCCATTTAAGATAAAGTTCTTTTAAAATGTATTAGGAGAAATCCAACGTACAGAAGTAGTACAAAGGAAAATAAACTCAAATATTGGCCTACTTTTAAAATAAATTATTCTAAGACTGTTTAAACAACTAGAAATTATAATAAAGACTGTGTGGGCTTAAAGTGCTACTCAAAAAAGGTAAATAAAGGAAATGGGGTTCTCTAAGATAATTATGCTGAAACAGTTCAAAATCTAAGAGAATAGTTTTTCATCAAGCTGATTTAAGAAGAATAAGCACCAAATTAGGACATAAAAGGTCTTATTTCAAATGCTACACAAAGCCGTATGCACAAGATAATTTAAGATTCATTACTTTACAGAGAAACATTTGACCCTTCTAGAAGTTAGTTTCCTCATATGTAAAATGATAGGGGTAAATAGTTCACTGAACCTCAAATTTTACTTTCAGCTGTACCAGATTTCTTCAGGGTTAGGTGGAAACTAAGCCAGCTTCAAACTTCACTTAAATGAGAACAAATAGCTTTAACTATTTAATATGCTTGAGTCTTGCATGGGACTGCATTTGGGGAAAAAAAAAAGTAGACAGAATTTTGCTACTATGGAACAGAATTTCTCTGGAAACAACAAAAATAAATAACTTCAGATTATATTTATTCAAAATCCATGATTGCATACATGTGTATATTAAAAACAGAAACTTCACTCCTGCCATAATGGAATTAACAGAAATGACCCTGTTCTCTCTCACTGTAAGCAATTATAAAACTGGAAGAAAAAAAACCCTTTTTTTTTCAGACAATGAGACAATAGGGAGCCCAGGGCTGTGATTCATGAGTGAAGAGAAACAGAGAAATCAGGTTTTACAGAAAACTTGTTACAGAAAGTTCCTCCTAGAAGAAACTCTTCCAAAACCTCTTCATCCAGAAGGGTCTTTCTGTAACACAGTTACAGGGAGGGGAACATCTTGAAACAGGTAAAATCTGAAAACTTGTGAGCTGAAAGTTTTCTAAAATTGAGATAAATAGTATTCAGAGGCAAATAATATTCATTTTGATTGTTCCCCCTTGCAAAGTCAAACAGCACTATTAGTGTAAATATGTATTGTACAAAGAAATATGTAATTTGAAATCACTTGCACTTGTAACTTGTCTTCCCATTGTTCATCAATTTGCTCGAGCAGGCACAGGTAACAACTCCATACATCCTGTGAAAACAAAAGTAGCCCAAGGGCATCTGCTTGCTCCAGGAACAGAAAGAGCCTCAAACCATTCCTTCAGGTCATGGGAATGAGGTCCATAATCGTTAATGGTTTTTGGCATATCAAATACAACACAGATCGCTTGCCAGGCTCTGCCTCCTAGGTGGTACACTCTCAGTAGAAGGCTCTCATCTAATGCTTTTACTGATAAAACTCAATGACAAACACTCCCGGCAACCAAGAAGGGGGTGGTATCCTCCAAGCCATATCCACCAAATAGCTGCACCTCTGCCACAAGGACGCCCAATCAACATCTTCTTCCTGTCCGCCTCCTGGGATCTACCCAATCCATAGCCAGCTCGGGCTAAGTGGGTGTGGTCACAGTTTTCCCTATCTTCCCCGTGGGGCGTGGCTAGAGCCAGAAGGAGGTGAGACTTCTGCCTCTTGGACTCCAGCTTCCTTCCCGGACCGGAAGTCCTGCAACCGAGCCAGGAAGCCGCTGCTTGTGTCTGGCTTTCTTGGTCGTCTCTTAGTGGAAGCTGAGGCTGATGGTGAGTTGCAGGGTCTGTGTAATTGTTAATGTACTAACAATTAAACACTGAATAAAACTGCCTAAATTAGAGCTCTGCAATACTTAAACTACAGTGAGTGGAGGTAGACAGACAGGCTGACAATCACTCTAAGGTCAGAAAAGCAAATGAATTTAAGTTCCACCTTTCCACCTACAAAATGGGTTTCTACCCTCAACATTTTAACTCCTGATTTCTTAAATTCACTTTAGAAAAAAAATTAAAAAGAGTAGGTTTTAGATTTGCTCTCCCAGAGAGGAATCGAAAGAGCTATGCTTGGAATATCACGCCTCACTCAAGTGAGAGAAGGAATCTGGAGTTCTGACCTCCGTCATTATTCCAGAATCAGGGACACTGTCTCGTTTGCTAAGGCATCGAAAATCAGATGGGCTGGACATGTAATGTGATTTGGAGACAACCGCTGGACTAGAGCTATTACCGACTGGATCCCAAGGAATGTCAAAAGATCACGTGGCCGCCACCTACAAGATGGTCAGACTTCCTTGTCAAGGCCCTGAAAGAACGGTTTGAAGCTCTTCATATTCCTGAATCAACAAGATGCCATTGGGCTACATTGCGCGTGATAGGTCCAATGGAAATGTTACTGGCACCCACTTGAGCAAATCGATGAATAACGGGATTCAAGTGATCAAGTGATCAAAATTAAGAGTAAGTTACAGAGTTTTCCTATCCTACCCCCCCATATGCAAAGGGTCTACCATTATCAATATCACACCAAAAAGTAGTTTGTTTTTAAATCAGGATTAAAATTACATTTACGCATTGTAATCATCCAAGGTCTATACTGCATATAGATTACTTTGGTATAAGTTTTATGTATTTGGGAAAATATTTGGCCACACATATCTTTCAATCAAATTATCAGAGTCAAAAACCCTATGTTCTGCCTGTTCAGCTTTCCCTTTGTCCTCCACCCGCTCATTTGGTGGGGGAGTAGTGGAGGGGAAACATCTGGCGTATTCCCTGCCTCTTGCTCATGTGTCATTCCAGGTGGTGCTCAGGGAACCATAGACAGTGCTGGGAATGTGAACTATAAGGATGGACTGATTGAACAGGTGTCGGCCACACACAAGATGAAACTGTAAACTTTACAAGGGTATAATCTCTCTGACCCTCCCATTCACATCTTATAACATATAGTAGAAGTTCCTCATTTTTGCTTTTCCTCTGTCTTCAACAGAGGTTAAAAAAAATTCAAATACAAAATTCTACTTTATATCCAATATATATTATTTAGTCTTATTCTCCAACACAATCAGATGTGCTGGAAATTCATTTCTCCCAGCTACTAATTAGTTAAATACATATAGTTAAATTTGGAACATAAGTGTGAAAAAAAAAATTAAGACAATGCTGAGTTAGCCTCTTTTTAAACAATTTTTATAAAATAATTGAACCAATCTCCTTATAGTGAAATGAAAAACATACTATAAATAAACACAAACAATAAGAGAGGATATAAAATTAGATTATAAATAAAATTATAAGATTATAAAGAAATAATCTTATAATCAGATATAATCAGATTATAAAGAAAATTTAATATTCTTGATTTTTTAGATTTTATCACTGAGATATCCTATCCAGAAAATGTAAGAATTTCCTATATGGAAACGCAGATGGCAAATTCCTAGGTCCTTTTACCCACAGTGTCCATCATAGTAATGAGCCTCTGAGGCAACTTCAATTATTTATTGTATTATTTATTTTTCAGATCCAAGGAACAAAAAAAGAACACAATGGGTTGCATTTTCTTACTATTAAGCTAATTATTTAGAATATAGATCTATATTTCAAATGAAAATATTTTACAAAGTCATAAGTATCAATAACAACCTAAATTATGTAAATTTATACAAAATTTTAGGTACAGAATAAATAAAAACTAAATATATTTTAGATAAAGTAAATATGCTTTCGCATAGCTCATATGTTATAGTAATTCCATATATATCACTTTTGACTGATGCATAAAACTACATTCAGGGAAAAATACCTAAATTATGATGGCTTATCATATGAAAAAATCTAACTTATAGAATCTCACATCTGGAACCAAAAACTTAGGCTTCCAGTCATCTACCATCTAAGCTTCTTTCAACTATAGATAAATGAGGTGACAAAAAAACTGTGAACAAGAAAAGTTTCTACTAATTTCTTTCACAAATTCATAGCAATTTTTTAAAATGCACTTTGAATAGTTAGTAGCCTTACACAAAACTGCCACTCGACAAAGGTTAACTGTGATTAGAAAGTGATTCATACAAGAATTTTTTAATTATGTAATGATGATCACTTTCCCATTATCACTAGACTTTCAATGATGAGTTAGCAATAATTTCTCTACTCTCATTAGAGATAAAAACATTAATTTTTATATACAATGTAATAATAAAACATCTCATAGTTGTATACCTTGAGAATAGCAAGGCCATGATAAATGAAATAGCAAGTCATGAAACCAGTTTAGCTATAGACTCACTTTAGTACCAAGTTGCAAAGTAAATTTAGTTCATAATAAATATTTAATTGGAACAGAAAGCCATTATAATATACTGCATAAAAGTGCAGCACATTAAACCTGTACACTTAACAGTTATTATATATCACTTGTCACTTATCTTCCCATTGTTCATTGATTTGCTCAAGCGGGCACCAGTAACATCTCCATTCATTGGGAATGAGGACCATTATTGTTACTGTTTTGGGGATATTTAATACACCACAGGTAGCTTGCCAGGCTCTGCCGTGGCTCTGGGTTCATCCCAGGGGCCCAGTTATTACATATATCAATTAAATCTACATAAAAAATACATATAAGAATACCAGATTGAGCACTGGGCTAGAGTGTAGAATGAATTTTTACTACAAGCTATGAATCATGATCAAAATTTTTTGATAAAGTATTCTAAACTATTTAAACCCATGTTTTTTTTTTTTTTTTGTTTTTTTTTTTTGCTTTTTGGGTCACACCGGCAATGCTCAGGGGCCTCTCCTGGCTCTGCACTCAGGAATTACTCCTGGCGGTGCTCGGGGGGACCATATGGGATGCCGGGAATCGAACCCGGGCCAGCACAAGCCAGCCACATGCAAGGCAAATGCCCGACCCACTGGTCTATCGCTCCGGCCCCCATGGTTATTTTTAAGTATTAATTTTCAGATCTAATATTTCTACAGTATCAAACTTCCGCGGTATTGGAGTATCAAAAGGTACTCCAACAAAATAACTTTTATACTATGACCAGTGTCAACTATCATGAGCATCTATGTTTTCCTATTATATAATTAACAGTTATAACTCTATAACACCAAGCTACAGTTTGGCTTCCACTTTGTTAAATAAATGAGTAGGATAGAGAAGATAGCTGCACAGTCACCACTCAAAATAAAAACTGAGTAATAAATCTTAACTCTTAGACATAAGCTGTCCAGAATTTGATACTTCCTCTATAAAAAATTAAAAGGTGAAAATAATACATATTAAATGAATAGTCAATGATATTCCACAGGGTAGCTTTGAAAATAACAGAGTATAAGTAATTACAACTCAACTAAAAACAGCTATCTAAAAACATTTTTTAAGTTCACATTATCTAGAAATAACCTAAAATTACTGTCAACCTTTTGCATCCATTTGCTAAATAGCATTTAACATTAGTGCCTTTTATCTTCGTAGAAATACCAGAATAGCACACTAAACTACACATTCCATTGAGAGATTTCCAACAAAATTTACATAAGAAAACAAATCATGGTTGTATCCTCCTACAAAGACTTGTTGATGGAGCTATATAAAATATGCCTGGCCATTAATAAACTTGAATGAATACAATTTATGGTGGAAAAACTAAAAATGTGGTCTAGAATCACAAATATGTGAAA